>CM075810.1:66439037-66644146 GCA_037975025.1 Excoecaria agallocha
AAAGAAAAATGCCTTAAAAAGGCAAAGATAACTATATGTTTTCTATTTTCTATAAAATTGGCAATTTCAGCATTAAGAGATCTATGTATGATTTAGGTGCATTCATAAATGTTATGCCTTAGTCCATTTATTCATCTTTAAATGCTGGCCTTTAGAAGAAATAGAAGTAGTAATTCAACTTGCTAACTGGTCAATTGTTTATCCCCAAGGATTTTTGGAGGATATTTTACTTCGAGTTAATGGGATAATTTTTTCAGTTGATTTTAATGTAATTAACATGGAAGGTGATGAAAAATCTTTGCATCTGATATTTTACTAGGGAGACCATTTCTTCAAACAGCTAGGAAAAAAGTTAATGTTCATAAAGGTACTCTTACTATGAAATTTAATGGTTAAGTAGTGTAATTTAATGGTTTTGATGCCATGAAATATCCAGAGGAAGTGTCTTCTATGGGTGGGATAGATATAATTAAGCCATTCATCAAAAAAGTATTTGCAATGGTAGGGATGATAAGTTGCATGTTGCATTGGATGAAAATGTACATAAGGACATAATTGATGCACTTGAGGAGGAGTTGAACTTAAAAGAGGAATTACAAGAACTGGTGTTGGAATTGGCAGCCCTAAAGCCAATGGTAGGTAAACCCAACCCATTGGAATTGCCTAATACTAATAAAAAGCTTTTACGATATATTTTATAGGCCTCTAATTTTGAATTGAAGGTGTTGTTTGACCATTTCAAATATGCCTATTTAGGTAAGGAAAAAACACTTACAGTAATTATCTCCAATAAGTAGAATTCAAAGGAATAAAAGCTATTGATTCAACCTTTAATAGAGCATAAAGATAATTGGACGGACCATTACTGATATCAAAGGATTAAATCCATTTATATTTATTCATAAAATCCATTTAAAGGAAAACATCAAGCCGAGTAGACAAGCTTAAATGAATTTGAACTCGTTAATGATGGAAGTGGTGAAAAAGGAAATTTAAAAGATGTTAGATTTAGGGGTGATTTGCCCCATCTCATATAACAAATAGGTAAGCCCGATCTAGGTTGTCCTAAAGAAGATGGGTATCACTACGGTAGAAAATAAACATAGTGAATTGGTACCCACTAGGCTTCAAAATGGGTGGAGGGTTTGTATAAATTATAAAAAGTTGAATGCTTCAACTAGAAATGTCCATTTTTTAGTTCCTTTTATTGATCAAATGTTGGAAATATTTAAAGGAAAATCTTACTATTGTTGTCTTGATGGCTATATAGTTTTTTATCAAATATCGATTGCACTAGAAGATCAAAAGAAGATGACCTTCACTTGCCCTTTTGGCACATTCTCCTATAGAGAGATATTGTTTGGACTTTGCAATGCTTTTGCAACCTTTTAAAGGTGTAAGGTTAGCATCTTTTCAGATTATGTGGAGAAAATTATCGAGTATTTATTGATGATTTTACTATTTATGGGAACTCCTTCCATAAATGTTTGCCTAATTTAGTCAAGGTATTGAAATGATGTCTAGAGTCTAACTTTGTCCTAAACTACAAAAAATGTCACTTTATGGTAGATCAAGGTTGATTATGGGACAAATTGTGTCTTCGAAAGGAATTGAAGTAGATAAAGCTAAAATAGATGTTATTCAATCTTTACCTTACCCCAAGTGTGCAGGAAGTTCATTCTTTCATTGGATATATAGGTTTTTATAGGCGCTTCATTAAAAATTTTTCCAAAATTACCCAACCATTGTGCAAGTTATTGCAAAAGGCTGTGGCATTTGAGTTTGATCAAGCTTACAAGGATGCATTTGTTGAGTTAAAGGAGAAGCTGATATCTTCACCCATTATTCAACAACCTAACTGGAATTTCCCATTTGAAATTATATGTGATACAAGCAACCATGCTATAAGAGTTATCCTAAGAAAATAAATTAGGAAAAATCTACACGTCATTTATTATGCTTCAAGAAGGCTAAAGAGTGCCCAAAGCAATTATTTTACAATGGAAAAAAAGAACTTATAGTAGTTATTTTTGCTTTAGAAAAATTTTGTTAATATTTGTTAGGCACTAAAGTAATTATTTTTTCTGATCATGTAGCGTTGAGATACCTGTTAAAGAAAAAGGAAGCTAAATCATGATTAATTTGATGGATTCTTCCATTTTAGGAATTTGATATTGAGATTAGAGATAAAAAGGGATAAGAGAATTTAATGGCGAACCACCTCAGTCTTCTACTATTAAATGAAGATGCATTCCTTTGAACGATAAATTTCTTGATAAGCATTTATTTGCTATCAATACAATCAGGCATTGGTATGCTGACGTAGTAAATTTCTTGATTATATGTGTTATCCCAGATGAATTATCCAAACATGAGAAGGAAAAATTAAAAAGAGATGATAAATACTTTGCATAGGATAAACCATATTTATGGAAGTACTATTATGACCAAATTATTAAAAGTTATATTTTAGATGATGAAGTGCAATCCATAATGCAATTCTGTCACTTAGACATTTGTGGAGGCCATTTTGGTCCAAAAAGAACAACCCGTAAAGTATTGGAGTGTAGTCTATTTTGGCTTAATTTATTTTATGATGCCTATTTATTCTATAAGTCGTGTGATAGTTGTCAAAGAATAGGTAACTTAAGACACCGAGATCAAATGCTTCTCACATCTTATTGGCTTGTGAAATATTGGAAGTATGGGGTATTGATTTTATGGGTTTATTTCCATCTTCTTTTGGCAATTCTTACATTTTACTTAATTTTGATTACATTTCTAAAGGGGTTAAGGCAAAAGCCATGAGAACTAATGATGCTAAAACTATTGTGAATTTTGTTAAAATAAATATATTTTGCAGGTTTGGTACATTAAGGGTGCTTATAATTGACAAAGGGATGCATTTTTATAATAAAGTTATGGAAACTCTACTAAAGAAGTATGGTGTCACCGACCAATTATTTATTGCTTATCGCCTCTAAAATAGTGGACAGGCTGAGATTTCCTATAGAGAGGTCAAGTTTATTTTAGAGAAGATGGTGAATCCAACCCAGAAATACTAGAGTTTTAAGTTAGATGAAGCTTTCTAGGCCTACAGGATAGTTTATAAAACACCTATTCATATGTCCCCATACTACTTGGTGTATGGAAAGCCTTGCCACTCGCATGTAGAGTTAGAGTATAGAGAATTTTGGGCTATTAAATGGTGCAATTTGGCATTGGATGCTACAGGTGGCAACCATAAACTAGAGTTGCAAGAGCTGGAAGAATTAAGAAATGAGGCATATGATAATTCAAGAGTTTATAAAGACAAACCTAAGAAATTCCATGACAAAATGATCTCCAAGAAATAATTTCAAATTGGACAAAAACTTTTACTTTTTCATACATGTTTGAAATTATTCCCAAGAAAATTAAGGGGTAGGTGGACTAAACCTTTAATAATTATTAATATTTTTGTTTATGGTGTAGTAGAGATTGAAAGCCTAGAGAATGGTAAGATTTTAAAGGTTAATGGACATCGTTTAAAACTATTCTATAAGGGATTCTCAGTTAAGGAAATGTGGAGTCCCAATTGGCAATCTTCTAAAGAGGAGATTTAATCCCCAACATGTCTGGCCAAAGATGTTAAAGAGAGGTGTTTTAAAGGCAACCCACTGCTTAGCCTTGCCTAAGGCTTAGCTGTTACTATTTCAATTTAACGGTTAATTACAAAAAAAGGCATCAACTATAGGGTACCTTACAATGTTGGACCCCATCTTCAAAATCTTACAATTTCAACTTCCAACTTCGACTTCCATCTCAATTGAGGGACTCCATCACAATTTCATCGCTATTCTATCTCTGTTCCATCATTTCCCTTTCAATAGTGATGGAATAGAAATGAAGTTCCTCAATTTAAAAGAGAGTCGAAGTTGGGGACTAAAATTGTAAGATTTTGAAGGTGGAGTCCAATATTGTAAAGTACCCTATAGTCTTGGCCTTAATTTGTAATTAACCGTTCATTTTAAATTTCAAATTTCTTTATTTTTTATTTTTATTTTACTACCTTTTTTTTCCTTGGAGTCATCCATTATTTTTCTTCATCTACAAGTGTTGGGTAGGACAATAAAAATAAGTTAGGGGTTTAAATATGAGAGTTGTAAAATGTGGACTTTTAATGGTGGAAACACTTTTTTTAATGGGTTTTATAGTTTAGTGGGTTTTATTTTTATTTTTTTAAATTGTAGGCTTACATTTTTTTTCATGGGTTAATGCATTTTATTTTTTTAATAACCCCTTATAATTAATTGGGTTTAAATTCTTTTACTTAGCTTTTTTATGCATCTCTTTAGTTTTAGTGTTTTTTTACCCTTTATTATATATATATATATATATATATATATATATAGCATTAACCCTAAACCTAGAATTTCTTTGGATTCCAAAGGAAACCCATAACAATTGTCAATTAAACACCTATAGGTATACTTATTCATCAAATTTAATATGATTGCATTGTTGGCTAATAATTGATGTATATGCTAATAGCATGTAATGAATTGATAACAACTCGAGAATATGTTCCTTATTATACATGACATTACTTTATTGATTAATGATAATTGAATAAATAAGTATGTTTGATTTTATTAGTGGCATGAAAGGGTTAACCATTGTATTCACCCACTAAGTACCTAGTACTTAGCGTTTGGTTTTCTACTGCCAGCAGGGAATTAAATAGGAGAGTAACCAGTTTGAAATAGAGAAGATTAGACAAGTGGTGGCATATGCTAATGAAGAAAAAGGATTTTGTTTTCATTTTTGGCTAATGTATATGTGTAGTTGAGACTGAAATTTTGAATCATGTATTTAAGTTAAAAGAAAATAGTGATGTTATTATCTTAGAATTAAAGATATGAAGTTTATGGTTTACATTTTGGATGAAGAATTATAAATGATTATAATTATCATTTAATATAAGCTAGAATATGTATATATATAGGAATTATAGTAGTAATATTATGGATTATATTTAGGTTATATCAGGCTATTAAGATATCTATTAGAATAGGAGTGAGGCTTGTGCAACCCCGGTACTTGGACCAACATCAGGGTAACTAGTGTTACACCACTAATTAAGGATCATTATGCAGTCATTGACATTGAAGGCTCTTCCAATTTTGTTAATTATAAATAGGTGCACTCTTTCAAATTTTCTTGAAGTGTTGAGAACCTTTACTTTTTCTCTCCCTTTTTTTGTGATGGAGTTATCTAAGTACCCCAAAACTTTTCAATCTCTTTCTTTTTTGAATTTCGCTAGTTTAGAAAGATAAATGAATTCCATCCTCTTAATGGTTCTCACTTTGTCATGGCATCACTTGTTGATAATAAATGACCATTAAATATGTATTTCCCTCTCCATTTTCTCATTTTCCTTTTTTACTTTCCATCTTTCACCATTTCTAAAGTCTAAATGGATTATGGCTTGCAATTGTAGTTTATGGATGAGAAATGGCTAGTAGACTGTGCTTTTTTCTTCTACTTTTGATTTGGCTCCTAGTTGAAATTGAAGTGGAAGAGGATTGCAACACTGCAGAAGGTGATAAAAGGTGGTCTCAAAGCATCAAGTCACTATTTATAGAGATTTAGATAGGAAATTTATTTATCTAATGTATCTCTTTGTATTAGGAAATTTGAATAAAATTCCCAACTTCGAATTTATTTATGTTGTCTCTTCACTCTTTTGTTTATTATATGGTAATAACAATAAGTTAATTTATAAACAAAAGAAAATAATGAAGTTAATGATTTCTGAAATTTAACTAGAATTCCTTAGCTAATAAGTAAAACTCATTTTCCCGATCGGATGTTACGATTAGGGTAGGCATTGACTAAGATAACTTTGTTCAGTATAGTATTGTGAATGATATTAAACTTATCGATCGGGAGTGCATCAATCTTTAAAAACAATGATTCATATATCAGTCATTTCATTTGGGATTAAGTTCTTCAATCTAAAATACATTGGTAGTGAACAAATAATATCTTGTACATCAATCTTTCAATTAGGAATAAGTTCTCAAATCAGGAATACATCAATATAATAATATGAGTTGTCAGTCTCATAATTGGGATTACTCATGGAATTAAATTCTATGATTGGGAAAAATGTCAATTGGGATTATACATATGTATCAACCATGTAACAAAGATTACATCGAGTGAAAAAAAATAAATAAAAATTGCATGGTGTACCTTTTGGGCATTTTCTCATTGTAAGATCTTTAAAATGTCTTTGCTCTACCAATTTGGATCGTCATTGATAATTATATGATAGGAGCTCTGGGGTTGAAGTATAGGATATTTCTTATCATTAGATTAAGTAGACCATCCAAATTGAAGGATTTTACCTTATTGTGTTCACCCTCGAGTTATAGCAATCAAATCCTCTCCTCTTTTGTTTTCCTTCCCAATGAACTTTTCCTACTGGACCATTAGCGTAGAGCTCTCCTCTTTCTTAACTTAGAATAAGCTTATGTTCTTTCATCTCAGTATGGAATGAGACAATTTCTCCCACTATAAGAAAAATGCAATTTAGCAATAAAAAATAGCAAAGAAAATTAGCAATGAAAAATTTTGTTGCTAATCCGGCAATTGCTATTTTTTGGCAACGAAATTAAATTTCCATTGCTAAATTTAGCAACGAAAAATGAATTCTGTTGCTAAATTTAACCAACTCAAGTTTCGATGAATTGGTAAATTTCAACAACGAAATCAGTGTTTCCATTGCTAATTTTAGCAATAGAAATGTCAATTACGTTGCTAGAAACATAATTTTCATTGCTAATTTTAGCAACCAAAAGTTAAAATTCGTAATGATACATAAATTCCCATCGATAATTCTCATTACTAAATTTTGCCATTGAAATTATCAAAAATTTTTGGTAGCATAAGATTTTAATTTCAATCTAATTTTATTAGTCATAAAATAAATATAATGTAATTTACTTGATTATAATGTATGACTATAAAAATTCTTCAAACATAGTCTACTGTAAAGTAAGAATCAATAGAAACTAATAGAAACATAACATAAAATCAATATTGATACCTAAATAGTACAGTAGAATCCATGGAAACCAATAGAAACATAACTCAACATCAGTACCAATACCTAACTATTATAAATATAAACTATGTAGTTGGTGAAGAAGGATGATCTGGCTGTTGAGAGGTGTTGCCTTTGCTTCTCACCTCTTTCATCTCATTCTTTAGTTGGATTACAGTATCGAGCAACACACTGACTATATTCTCTAGCTAACTGACTCTCTCACAATGTTCAGAATGCCTACTAAAAGCAACTATGGATGATGCAGAGGAATGCGAATAGGATGCATTTACAATAGATCCTAAGCCAAAAATCTTTCCTCGGTTATTCTTACCACCAACTACTTCAAGGAATATCCGACTCTCATCCACATTTTCAGAGCTGTCGCTGTTAAGTGAGAGTCTTTTGTAATTGCTCCTATAATTATAATAGTTACAATGAATTAACTATATTTTCATAAAATAATTAATATTCAAATATTAAATTAACGTACATTGAGTTATCTGCAACGGGCATTAACAAATGTCTGACTATCATTCTTTTTTGTATGGGTGTATATAAATACTTCAAGATATATAGGCCCCTTACCCATGGACTTTTCCTCCATAACTAATTAAACTTAAGTTTATAAAAAATTCAGCAGAATTTCCATTAATTTTATGACATTTACCACATGTAAAATGAAAAATTTATGTAAAAAACGTAGGCATCCATAGAAATAGACATATATTAAACCATCATTATCCAAAAGAATCATACATTTTTATTCTAAATTCATACATTGAATTAAATTGAAGTGTAAATGGGTAAAGTTAATACATAAATAAAAAATATTTTCCAAAAATTCAAATATTTACCAATTTATCTGCATGCTCATAATGGCTCAAAGTTCCTCCAGTGTGCACCTCTAAACTCTTTTTATAAGGCCCTAACATGTATCCTAGAAGAATATATGTATGTTTAATTGATATTATGAGCAATGTATAAGTGGTTTAGTTAATGCATTGTAAGTTGGGATCAAAAAGGGGTTATCTTGTAAGAGTAAGGGAAATATAGTCATTTCAAAATGAATTACATATATGCTTAATCAGAGAGAGATGGTTAATGAGGCATTTAAGTGAAAAGTAAGAGGGTAAGTTTAGGAGAGTAAATAATAAATGAATAAAAAGTAAGAAGCTAAGTGCAATTGTTGTTGGTTAAACAAGTGGACCAATGAAATAATAACATTTATCCCTCTAGAAAACTCTTGAAGGATGAAGAGAATTTGAGGGATTTTAAAAGGGAATGGCCGGCTACTTTATAGCTTTTGGGGAAGCCATTCCTTTCCTCATTTTTCCCTTAAAGAAAGCTCAAATAACCCCTAAATTAGGCTCAAACAATTGGAAGAAAAGGGAATTAGTTCTTAGGCCAAGTTGAGGTAAAATCCTTCTTTATTATCTTTTTTTATTTGATTTAAGGGAGAGAAGTAAATAAATATTTAATTGAGTAAGAATATGATTGGTTATGACCCTAATTTGTGCTAAATTGAAGGAAAAGCAAACAAGGGCAAAGAGAAAGAAGAAGGGGAAACTTGAACAAGAAGTATTGCTCTCAAAAAAGGTTTGGGAATTTTCCTTTAATATTATGTGTTTAATTGATTCAAGTTATTCTTATAAACTATGGTGTTTTTTATTGATGATGTAGACACTTGATGGTATTGTTGTTGCTTGAAAATGATTAATTGTGTTCTAGAAAGTGAGTTTGTGAAATTCTGTTTGAGTTTTATTTGAACCAGTCTTAGTAAAAATGAAAAAACTCCTTTTGTAGATGTTGGATTGAGGTATTCTAGTTGGAAATTAAAGATACAACAGAGATATAAAACTTTGTATAAGAAAACCAAGACCTTATTATGCTTATAAGGTGTTCGAAATTTAGCTTGAAGTTGACAGACCCCCTGCTGTCTATCACCTAGGATCAGTCTATAATGGTTTAGTAATATCTTGATATTTAAAAGTCAGAATTGAGTGATTTTTAATGTTTGAGAAACTAGAGACATATTGGAACAACTTTGTAGAAGATCACTTTCTCTGAAAATGACGTTTTATAGGTCAAAAATGGCATAGAAGTCGAGACTGAAAATCTATCATTGGGCAGTTTGGACCTCACGGTTACTAAGTTTTTGATAGTAACCGTGAGGTACCCCGGTTTTCAGTCCAGAACCAAAATCAATCCTATGTCATGGTTACTAGGTTTTTTTATTAGTAACTATGACCTTTCCCTACCTTTTTGAAACATATTTTCAAGGTTCCAAATTAATATCAAAGCATATCTAGACCCTTCAAATCATGTTTAGAGTGCTTTAAATGTGAAAATAGGAGTGATATGTAATATAAAATGAGTAAAAAGTATAATGAATTTAATGAAATAAAGTTAAAATACTAAGCTTTATGTATAATAATATGAATGACATGATATAGTGATGTAATTGCTTACTTTGTTAAGTGTATTAATGTTAGTACATTAAATATTTGACGCATATTACTTCTAAATGTTTAACAATTTAGTAAAAGCCATGATTATACATAGAAGTGGATAGATAGGCATACCTATGAGGGATAGTGAATGTAGCTGCTAGTGTTGGCACTTATGGGAATCTAGTGTTGATACCTTTGGTATCTAGTGTTTCAAGATTTCTATCTTTAGTGCTTGATACTGGTTAACAGTATCCAGTGTTGTCTCGTTATCCACTCTTCATAGAAATTTAGGTTGTATAATAAAAATAAATATTGTAATTGAATGAATAATCATGAGTGAATGAGTATTAAGTAATGATTGTTTTGTATGAAAATAGTATTTTGATTTTTGAGATGTTATTAGCATGTTAGTGACATATGATATGGTTATATGGCCTTTGAATGTTTTAATGTATGACAAGTGTACTAGTGTTATAATTATTATTTTTGCATCCCTTCTAAGCTATTGCTCAGCACCGGTGTTTTCTTGTGTAGGTTCTCAGGTTTAAGCATAGAGAGCTACGTGTCTGGGCAACATCTGCAGGCCACAAGGATTAGAGCTTGAGGAAGATTTTTGGTATATAACCTAAAATTTTGTAATGTACATAATGAAAGTTCGTAACTAATTCTAAACTCGTATCATAGTAAATATTTATTAACCTTTTGTATTAGTGTATATGTGTATGTAATTGTATTTATATGCCTGAAGAAATGTGCATTAATCATGAGTAAATTAGTTAAGTTTGTATAAATAAATAATTAAGATAACATATAGATAAAGGCAATTAGAGTGGGCGTTACATTGTGGTATCAGAGAAAATGTTAGGTGGTTTTGGGCAATAGGGTGTTAGAAAATAGATTAGACATGTGTATTCTTATAGTGTTGTGGCCTAAATGTAGATGTTGACTTATATTGGATAAAGATGGAGTCAGATCCTAGTGAAGACATAGGTGAGATAGCTGGGAGCATGAATCCAATGTATAACAATCCTCTTACAGCTAAACAACTACCAGTAAGAGATGTAGATCCTTCTCAAGGTAATCTTATGTTGGTACAACAATTGATGCAGATAATAGATAGATTGACTGCCCCAAAGGCTCCTACTGATCTTATTAAAAAGAGAGGGGCAGAACAATTTATAGGTACTTTTGTAGATGAATCCAATATAGCTAATTTCTGGATAGAAAAAGTGGATAGGATACTGCAAGGAATTAATTTGTCCATAAGATCAACGAGTTACTTGTGCAGTGTCCTTATTACAAGTTCTAGCTTATGATTGGTGGAAGTTAGTACTTTAAAATCCTTAACGACCAATAGAGTTAACATGGGGGTTTTTCTATCAAGAATTTGAGAAGAAGTATGTTGGTAAAGCCTATAAAGAGGCTAATTGGAAAGAATTTGTGAGCTTAAAATAGAGGAATATGACAGTAGCAGAATATGAGAAAAAGTTTAGTCAACTCAATAAGTATGTGCCTGACACCTTGATGATGAATGACTTTCGATGTAGGCAATTAGAGGATGGTTTAAAGAGACCATTTGAGGAAGTTTAATACCAGTAACTACCATACATAAATTGAATTATTATTAGTTTGTTGAGGCTGCCTTAAAGGTGGAGGAAATTGAACAAATCAAGCAGAAAAAGGAACAAAAAAGAAAATTGGAAGATAGTGGAATGATGGGTAGTAATAAAGTTTGTGAGACTCAAAGTAAACAAACTAATCTAGGTTTGGCTTAAAAGCATGATTTAGTGATTAGTATTGCAACACCATCTAGTCGAGGTAGTACTATACCTACATGTGAGCACTATCAAAAGAAACATTGGGGTATGTGTAGGAAGCTCACTGGAGTATGTTTTAAATGTGGCAGCATGGAACACGTTCTAGCCAATTGTCCTCAAATTTAAGAGAATTTAGCTTCACAAGCTAGTTGAGGAAATGTTAATATGTCTGGAGCTGGAAAAGGTGGGAAAGGTAGGAGTAAAACTAATCAAGCACCATCTGAGATGGTGGAAAAGCCAACAACATTTGATACATTGGGTCGAGTATATGCAATGATAGGAGAAGATAAGAAAAATCCAAATGTCGAGAACTTACCTGGTATGTTTTAAATAATGTTATTGTTATTTAATATTATTGCTTAAAGGTAATGATACAATTGGTAACAAGAGGAATTTCGAGGATGGAATTATTTTAAGGGGAAGAGAAATATAATGCCCCAACATGTATCCTAGAAGCATATATGTATGTTTAATTGATATTATGATCAATGTATGAGTAGTTTAATTAATGGATTATAAGTTGGGATCAAAAGGGGTTATCTTGTAAGAGTAGGGGCAATATAGTCATTTCAAAATGAATTACATATATGCTTAATTAGAGAGAGATGGTCAATGAGGGGTTTAATTGCAAAGTAAGAAGGTAAGTTTAAGGGAGTAAAAAATAAATGAATAAAAAGTAGGGAGCTAAGTGCAATTATTGTTGGCTAAACAAGTGGACCAAGAAATAATAACATTTATCCCTCTAGAAAACTCTTGAAGGATGAAGAGAAATTGATGGATTTTAAAAGGGAATGTCCGGCCACTTTATAGGTTTTGGGTTAGCCATTCCTTTCCTCATTTTCCCTTAAAGAAAGCTCAAATAACCCCTAAATTAGGCTCAAGCAATTGGAAGAAAAGCGAATTAGTTCTTAGGCCAAGTTGAGGTAAAATCCTTCTTGATTATCTTCTTTTATTTGATTCAAGAGAGAGAAGTAAATAAATATTTAATTGAGTAAGAATATGATTGGTTATGACCACAATTTGTGCTAAATTGAAGGAAAAGCAAGCAAGGGTAAAGAGAAAGAATAAGGGAAAACTTGAAGAATAAGTATTTCTCTCATAAAGAGGTTTAGGAGTTTTCCTTTAATATTATGTGTTTAATTAATTCAAGTTAGTCTTATAAACTATGGTGTTTTTTATTGATGATAAAGACACTTGATGGTATTGTTGTTGCTTGAAAATGATTAATTGTGTTCTAGAAAGTGAGTTTGTGAAATTTTGTTTGAGTTTCATTTGAACCATTCTTAGTAAAAATGACGTAACTCCTTCTGTAGATGTTGGATTAAGGTGATTCTAGTTGAAAATTAAAGATACGACATAGATATAAAACTTTGTGGAAGAAACCAAGACTTTATTATACCTATAAGGTGTTCGAAATTTAGCTTGAAGTTGACAAACCCCTGTTGTCCATCACCTAGGAATAGTTTGTAATGGTTTAGTAATATCTTGAGATTTAGAAGTCAAAATTGAGTTATTTTTTATGTTTGAGAAACTTGAGACATAGTGAAACAACTTTTTACAAGACCACTTTTCCTGAAAATGATGTTTTATGGGTCAAAAATGGCATAGAAGTCCAAACTAGAAATCTATCTTTGGGCGGTTTAGACCTCACGGTTACTAAGTTTTTGATAGTAACCGTGAGGTACCCCAGTTTTCAATCCAGAACCAAAATCAATCCTATGTCATGGTTACTAGGTTTTTGGTAGTAACCATGATCCTTCCCTCCTTTTTGAAACTTATTTTTTAATACCAAAGCACATCTAGACCCTTCAAATCATGTTTAGAGTGTTTTAAATGTGAAAATAGGAGTGATATATAATATAAAATGAGTAAAAAGTATAATGAATTTAATGAAATAAAGTTAAATACTAAGCTTTATGTATAAGAATATGAATAACATGATATAATAATGTAATTACATGCTTTGTTATGTGTATTAATGTTAGTACATTAAATATATGATGCATATTACTTCTAAATGTTTAACAATTTAGTAAAAGCCTTGATTATACATAGAAGTGGATATATAGGCATGCCTATGAGGGATAGTGAATGCAGCTGCTAGTGTTGGCATTTGCAGGTGTCTAGTGTTGATACCTTTGGCATCTAGTGTTTCAAGATTCCTGTTTTTAGTGTTTGATACTTGTTAATAGTATCCAGTGTTGTCCCATTATCCACTCTTCATGGAAATTCAGGTTGTATAATAATAATGAAATATTATAATTGAGTGAATAATCATAAGTGAATGAGTATCAAGGAATGATTGTTTTGTATGAAAATAGTGTTTTGATTTTTGAGTTGTTATGAGCATGTTAGTGAGCATATGATATGGTTATATGGCCTTTGAATGTTTTCATTGTATGACAAGTGTACTAGTGTTATCATTATTATTTTTGCCACCCCACTGAGCTATTGCTCAGCACCGGTGTTTTCCCATATAGGTTCCTAGGTTTAAGTATAGAGAGCTAAGTGTTTGGGCAACCTCTACAGGCCACAAGGATTAGAGATTGAGGAAGATTTTTGGTATATAACCTAAAATTTTCTAATGTACATAATGAAATTTTGTAACTGATTCTAAACTCGTATCATAGTAAATATTTATTAAGCTTTTGTATCAGTGTATATGCATATGTAATTGTATTTATATGCTTGAAAAATGTGCATTATCCATGAGTAAATTAGTTGAGTTTGTATAAAAAAATAATTAAGATAGCATATTGATAAAGGTAACTAGAACAGCCATTACACTCTCCATCTGAGCCTCCCCGTCTGAAGAATTTCTCTTTGAAATGGTAATTGCTTCAGGTGATGCCCACTATTCCTGCCAATGACCCCATATTTCTTCAGAAATAAATGAAGGTCATTCACCACTCTTGTGTAATTTAGCAACAAATTCTTTATATCATTAAAGAGCGTGCTTCCCAAACTTGATAAATGACATCATTAAATTTTGAATCCCAAAAAAATTCTTTCTGAAAAAAAAACATATTTTAATTAATGTAAAATACAATAGATATCTTATTAATGTATGAAATCAGTTGTTTCATCACAAATTATGCAATTTGTTTTTTGTAGCTCAAACTCTTGATAGTAAAAATCCCTTGTTTGCAGAGAAAGATTCTTCCATACGTAACCCTCAATTTCTATCCTCTCTTTGAACTTGAATCTAATCTTTCTTGAACAAATACCTAATGGAATAAACCTGTTAATATGAACAAAATTTGATCAGTTTCAAATTATATATCCATAGCAACAGATATAAACTAATGTTATCTTCTAATACAAAATTAGATCAATACTCACATATCATTGATAATCTTAATGTAAATTCTTCCATTAACTCCCTTCGTACCAAGTTGAAAGCCTTCTTCTTCATCTTTAACATCTACCATCGGTTCATTTATCAGTATAAATCCAAAGTCTTATGTGGGTGTAGATGCATCTACAGATTGTGCTGATATATTTGGATTGTTGGATGTTGAATCACTTGGTAGATTAGGAGAGCCATTGGGGTTTGTAATAGGTGAAGGTGATGCCTGATATGGCTATTGAGGATCTGAATACAGACCTAAACCTATAAACCCTATAGGTTAAGATGGGTGCACTTGTGCACTATCATCTCCATCCGATGTTAATCTAAGCCTGGATGGCAACAAATTGTTCTTTCTTTTAGGTGGCATGTTTTGTACATGAAAATCAAATAAATGGATCATTCTTCTTGTAATAGAATGATATAATTACAACATATATAATAATATTTCATTGATGCAATAATAACATATTTGGATTATGATATAATAAAATAAAACATACTCAAATTAATCGCTTTCATCACTTAATTACACATCAAAATCATCCTCTGTTTCAGAATATTAGAAATTAAAGTTTGGCTCATCTTCAAAATTCGCCCATCTATGGATTCCTCATCATCTCCAGATAAAATTTTCATAAATTCATTATTTGGATCATTTAAAGGTTCATTCTCAAAATATGCATTTATTTCATATACATCTGGTTCTTCTTCTTGAAATGCTTCACTTTCATTTGTCATGCTTTCTCTTTTTGCATGTCATTCAAAAACACCTTTTGGTTTTACTTTGCAGACTGCCAACCAATTTGACTTATCCCATCTTAAATTAGGATAAGGGATATAATACACTTGCATCGCTTGCATTGCCAACACGAACGGTTCAAATTGTTTAAATCTTCTCCGTTGGTTGATTTCAATGAGATTATATTAGTTATTTACTTTTGTTCCAACATTAGGTGTACGATCAAACCATTTACACATAAAAAGTGCACATCATTTTATCGGCAATGTAGGATATTCAATTTTAAGTATCTCAATAATTTTACCAAAATAATCCATCAGTTTTCCTTGTATACAAACCCCATTATTTGCTATTGCCATGCTATTCCTATATTTTTTTGTAAGGAATTTGTATCCATTAACGAAATAGACTGGATATAATTTAGCAGTTTGCAATGGTCCTTTTGTAAGATCACATATGAGCATGTTTTCTATTCTATTTTCAGATGCCTAAATAATTTAAAAAAAAATTAATCCTAATCAATAAATATAATAATTTGTAAGTTTAACAGTACTTTATTAAAATATTCGTTGTATTGCAAGTTAAAAACTTACATAATTTGCAAAACCCTTAGATTAAGGGTGCTTCCTGTCTACATTGGCAATGTACAGACAACTCCTGCTCTATTGTCCAAGCACACAACACCCTATTGTGATATTGGGAATGGTTTTTTCTTAATTAAATTATGTTATCAACCCATACCACCTTTTTTTCCATAAATACACTATAAATAATTATTATACAATGCATTATTCATTTTTTTTGAAAAATCTTGTTTACAATGTACGTGAATAAATTAAAATTTAGGCATGTGGTGTTCCATTGCAAAATAAAAATAAAAATATATAGATAAAAGTGAAAATAATGTTTTTGAAATAAAATAGAGTAAAGTAAATAATTGTACACTAATTAAACTCAATGTTAACATGATAATGACTTAATAGATATAATGTATAGTGCTAGGGTGAAATTATTAAAAGTATAGAGTTTATTTTATACATCTTTAAGTTTTTAACGTGAAAATGACCAAAGTAAAATACTTATAGCTTGCATTATTTGTTTTTAATTATTGATTTGTTTATCAATTCAATTCATGCAAAAAACTTGCCTAATCTCCACTTTTAATTGACTAAACTATCCATATGTTTAATTAAAAAATTAAATTAAATTTTGCAAACCAATAATTAGAAATCTAACATAAAGTCTAAATGGATCTTAGAAACATGTTTGACATGAAATATCTAATACATATTTGGACTGGTTAAATAATTTTTGGTAAAGAATTAAAGAGCACAATAGGAATTTCAAGTATGGTTTGAACTTCTAATTTTCCTTTGGCATGTCAAAAGAGATGTTTGAATGGGGATAAAAAAATTGCCCTAATTATAAGGTAAAAGCCCCTAAGAACATCTTATCTTACATACTGATGTGGAGGAATTGGCCTTGCAGTAACAAACTATTTTGGTCATAACTTTTGCTATAAGTGTCAGATTTCCTATTATAATATGTTTTTGAAAAAGCTTGTTTTGAGACAGTCATTTGTTATAGGGGTTATGCCCTCTGTAATGGCATTTTTCAAACCCAAAAAATAATGTTTAGGTTGCCATTTTTCAGTTTAAAGTTTTCGAATTTTTTAGGGACATTTGGTCTTTTCTTGTTTTCACTCATATAAATTATTTTATTTCCCTAGTTCAAGTGAAAGGAATCCATATCTTAATCACATAATTTAATATTAAATTTAAATGTAATTATTTATTATTTATTAATTTTAATTAAAACTATGAAAAATCCTAACCACTCTCTTTTATATACCAAAACTATGGAAAATCCCATATCACAAAATACAATCTTTGGCAATACCCAACATGTAGGAAGCTATAAAATGCTTGGAAAGTACTGTAAATACCTATTTTAATTATAATAATAATTAAAGATATTTTTTTCTAAAATGCAGTAAAAGTACAAAATGAAATAGCAAGAAATGTTGGATTCTAACAATTAAAAATAAATGTTACTAGAAAGGGGTGAATCTTGATTCTAACAATTAAAAATAACTATATAGCAGAGAGTGAAAAGATGAAAAATGAAAGAGGAAGGAAGAAACAAAAAATAACAAGCAAAGAAAGATTTATCGGTCACCGAAAATGGGCAGATCTAGGGAAGATCGGATGATGAGAGACCTGCTAATCTTGACAAAGAGCTAACGAAAGAAAAGAAAACGAAAAAGAGTAAAAGAGAAGAAGAAAAATGAAAATGAAAGGAATAAACACAAAAGATCAAGCAGAGAAAGACTTATCGGTCACCAAAAAGTGGCAGATATGAGGAAGATCGGATGACAAGAGAAAATGGCAAAGCATGAAGAGAAGAAGAAAAATGGCAGATCTTGAAGAGAATAAGAAAAATGAAAACGGAAGGAAGAAACACAAAAGATCAAACATAGAAATACTTACCGGTCACCAAAAAGTGGCAAATCTAAGGAAGATTGGACGGCGAGAGAAAATGGCAGAGCGTGGAGAGAAGAAAAAAATAGCAGATCGTGAAGAGAAGAAGAGAAATGAAAGAAATAGGGAAATGTCTTATATATATTCTGTTTTAGCAACGAAAATTAATATAATAACTTCACACAATTCAACTGTAAAATAGCAACGAAATTAAATTTCATTGATAAAATAGCAAGGAAATTTAAATTTAATTGTTATTTTTAGCAATGAAAATTAAATTTCGTTGCTATATATAATACCTTCATATAATTCAACTGTAAAATAGCAACAAAATTTAAATTTCATTGCCAAATATAATGCCTTCATATAATTCAACTGTAAAATAGCAATGAAATTTAAGTTTCTTTGTTATTTTAGCAAAAAGAAATTTAATTCCATTGCTAAATTTTATCCCAAATTTTTCACGTGACCTAATGCCCCCATATTTAGCAACGGAAATCACATTCCGTTGCTATATTTTAGCGCTAAAATCTCCTTTTTTTTAGCAATGAAATTCAACCATTTTGTTTTCTGTTGCTAAATCCCTAAAACTTCAACTACTTTTAGCAAAGGAATTCATTTTCCATTGCTAAATAGCAATGGAATGAATTACGTTGCTATTTTTCCATTACTATTTTGATATTTTCTTATAGTGTCCTATTGCATTGTGTTTCTTCCTCTCTTATTGATCGATTCTCGAGTAACTGGGGGAAAAGTAGCTTCATAGCCTTATCTATTGTCTCTAAAAGGCTCATAAAGGAGGCATTTGTATGGCCTTCTCCAATTCCTCTTCAAGTAAAAGAACACTAGGAGGCTCATGCACTAGTTTGGAAAGAGTCCCCAATCATTGGAGGGATGTTACATCTCCTTATGAAAAAGCTCTTCATAGTTTGGAGAAGGATGTTTTGTCCTCTTTTAGTCTTGGTATAAGATATATCATCTTCTTTTAGTCCTGATGATTTTTTTTTCAAGGCTTATACTTTCTCGTCCTATCCATCAATAATCCCAGATCTATATTGGATTAGGCTTTTTGACTCTTGCATAGGCTCTCAACTTTACTCCTAACAAAAGTACCAAATGATAGATCCTAAGATTTTATAAGAGGGATGCGTTATCTATGGCAGTCAAGTGGAATCTGATTGGATTTCATAGTGTTCGGGGTCCTACAATAAGGTTAGCTTGGTCAGACTGGATGTTACCACTCTGATGTTTAAGTCAGTAAGAGACTTAAGGAAAAAAAGTTGAGGGAGTATGTTATAGAAGTGTAACCTGTGTTTTCGTGTGAGATAAATTGGTATTTATAAGAGGATTGAGAGCTACACAAGTGGTCTACCTAGGTGTTAGGGTAGGTGTGCAATGATGTGGTGTGGAGCAGGTGATAGATAGGATGGATACATATATTAGTGTACTATTAAAGGGCATAGCTTGTCAGTGTGATTGAACGGCCTTATCCCCTTAGTTCTCGTACATATTTGTCTGCTTGTGTGCCAGGCCTCTGAGGCATTAGGCTTAGGCTTAACTAGGCCATCATGTTTGAGTTAGGCTCGTGATAGTTGGGTTAGATCTCGGTATAATAAATTGGGCATTATCAATATTATAGTACCAAATATTATTTCATTTATGTCATTATTTTTGGCATATAAAATAAGAAACTAAGGTGATGATATTTATTTTCATTACAAAAATTGATACTTATAATGATAAAGAAATAAAATATCACATAAATTTTTTGTTATATGGATACCATGATGAAATCTTAATGAAAATTCATCACCTTTATCCTTTCAACAATGAAAATGAAATTTTTTATTACAATTTTTTGAATTGTAAAAGTCTTATTTCTTGTAGTTTGAACAATCAATGAGGCATTTTAGTTTAATTTGAAAACTAGGGATTTTATTGTATTAAATTTATAGGAGACTAAGAGCTAACATGGTAGATGTGGATTTTGCTAAATGTTACATAAACAAATTCCATTAATAATATTCCTTGAAATTGGATGAAGAGACGCAAAGGTATGCAAATTTTGGGGATCTAATTGTTAAAATTTTAAACTATTGGATTTTTATTGTGAATTGGGTTAAACTTTGGTTATTCTTTTTCATTTATCAAAAAAAAATCCAAATGTACTATTATGTTTGTTTTCACCTTATTAAGGTGCATTTTAATGTAGTTTTAAATCTTTGATATATGAATCACAATTTATAAAAATTTGGAGTCTGAAAAAGCTCAAAATATTTGGAAACTGAATCAGATAAAACCAAGTTGATTATAACAATTGTTACAAATAAGGTTAATGCCTTCTTTCTCTTTCCTAACTTTCTATTCCCAAAGGATCAAATGAGTCCTGAGGAGATAGGAGATCCTTTATAGCTTGATTATGAGTTACCTTCCTGCTTGTACCTAGTAATTCATGAACACTGCAAGGGTGATAGAGAAAAGTTTTTTAACAGAGTTTACAAATAGTCTTAGATCAGGTGATTGCAATGCCATAGGCTTAATAAGCAATTGCTCCAATATTAAGAACCGTTAGTAAGAGATACCTATTAGCAAATTCATAAGTAAAACAAATCGAAGATCCTAGACATAAGATTAATAAATAGCTTCTAATAGCGAAAAGGTTTCATTTGATAATGATTCTTTTGAGCGTGCACAAAAAGCGGTGTTTCAGGAAATCCTAGCTTATACATTGGTACACCTATTAAAAAAGGACCCACCCTACCTTTACCAACATTGACTAAAAGTTCATCTATAGTTGCACAAGGGACTGCCCACGGTTTATTCTATGGATGGTGGAACCCAGATAGAAATCAAACAAAGATGGTTTTAAACTATTTTTAGTTTAGGATGATTTCAATTCGATTTCAATTTCAAACAAAAAAAATTATTATTTTATTTTATTTTAAAATTATTTTAACCAAAATAAATATGAACAATTAATAATATAATTAAAAACATTTAATATTAAAATAAAGCTTACTTTATTTTTTAAAATTATATGAAAATGATTAACACTTTTGGTATTTACTCTTTAATATTCAAAATGAATATTTATTCGTGTCATTTCGTTGAATTGTATTAATATGTACAAATAAGATAATATCCACAACAAGTTAAAAGATTATCCCACTCTCTAACATTTTTCAGAAAAATTAAAACAATAACTTTTGATGGGTGTCAAAACCACCAAAAATAAATCTTATCTATTTCTAAGCAAATAAATTGTAAATAGGGCAAAAAATGGTCAAATCAACAAAAACTAGAGCTAATTTAATTCAAAACAACCAGAATTTTAGCAAATAAAAATAAAGGGGAATCTTTTTTATAGATTAAGAATTAAAAATAATGAACTAAATCAAATAAATAAAGATACAGAAAATTAATTAAAATAAATTCAATGAATGATAAATTCTAGTTAAAGACATTCACAGCAAAAGATCCAATTTATTGATCATAGACAAATAAATAATTTTTAATTCAAGCAATGGACTGGTTATACTCTTCGACTTTGCGCTTCTTGCCAATTTTTCCATATTAATGGACTAACCAAGTAAGACTATAATTAATCTCTAGCCAATAAACAACTCTTAAATAAGCGAAAAAACTTAAACTATTAATAACATTATGATTTAGAAAGACCCAACCTATGCCAACCAACCTATAAGCAAGATTGATTTAGACAAAATCAAGCATTTACTTAATCTAGCAGCCCTTATGAGTGAAGCTATACTAATTCCTACTTGTTATTTATTTCACCAAACAATTATGGGTTTAAAAATCTCAATTACCTATATATTATTTAATTAAATATACAACAAGGTCTTTTTATATACCTAACAAATAATAATCGAGATATAGTTTTCCTAAATCATAGTAAATAACATAAACATTGCAAGAATTTAAAAACAAAAATTAAAGTGGAACATTCTCACAGCAAAAGGAATCTTGGCTTTGAATTAATCTTTAACTAAAACAAAAAGTTTAGCCATGCATGGCCATGGAGAAAATTCACAAGATAAAATTAAAGCTAGACTGAAACCCTATTATAGAACTAAAGTAAAATGCAGGGTAAAAGGAGAGACTTGAATCAATCTTTCTCACCTCTTAAAATTCTTCCAAAATAGAACAAGTCATTAATTTCTAAAAAAACTTGGAAATTATATAAAAAATATTTAATCTAATCTAAATGTCCTAAGATTACTTCCTTTTATCTTCTAAATTGAAGCCTAAACATCCTGAATATCAGCTAGAGTAGAGGTGGAAGCTAGGGTTACTCGTGTAAGTCAAACTTTAAGCAATATTCCGCACTGTCGACATTTCTTTAGCGTTAGGCAAGGCTAAACCTCGACCTTGCCTTCCTACCTTGGGTAAGGCTAACTAACAGCTTTTGTCTTTCATTAGCTATTAGCACCAAATTGCTCCATAAATCCAATGCTTCTCCAGATTAGCTCCAATCAGGCTTTAAAACACACCTTCTTTAAAATTTAATCCTACAAAATAAAAAAATAAGTAAAAAGTCTCTAAAATTGGCTGAAAAGAATGCAAAATAATAAGCATAAATTAGTTAAAAACATGCAATTTTGGTGACTTAACAAATTCCCCCACACTTGTACAATACGTGTCCTCGAGCTTGAATAAGACAACACAATCAATCCCTTTGAAAGTCTTTTTCACCCTCAAACTGTCGGGAATTATCGATTACATGCATCTCATACATAAGCGGAATTTAAAATTTTTTAACCAATAGATATGATCTTGCCATGAATTTACAATATACATATTAATGGGAATAAGAAAAATCAGCTTTGATTTTTGTTGAACAGTTGATTTTCCTTCTCACCGGATTGTCGCAAACCACAGTTTCCAAAATCGAACACCTCTAATGAGTAATCAACGCTAGAGAAGGATTGAATGAACCAATAATGGAGGAAACAAGAGGCTGGCCGAAATTCCCTTGATGCTAGCAAGGGGGTGGTGGCTAGGGTTAAGAGAAAAGCAAGAGAACTTGTTTTCTCTTAATTGTTCACCTTAAACCCTAAAACCCCATCACTTGGATTTTTATAGTTAGGTTAAAAATCCAACTTCATAATGGGATTGGGCTCTTTAAAATTGTTGGAGAAATATTAATTGGGCTTCTGGAATTAATAATAATTTATTTGGGCTCAATCAAATCCAATTTAAGCCCTTTCACAAAAGACTATGCACAAAACCCACAAACTAGGTCATTTGTGCATATACTTGGATTTAATTATCCAAATAAATTCCAAATCCAACCAAATTAAATATGTAGGCTCCATAACACTTATAAAATATATTTAATTTATTTTGGTCCAAGATTTAGGCCTCTAAGGCCTTTTGTTTGTAGTTGGCATGAAACCTTTCCTCTTAAGGGTTTTTGCACTAAACTCAATTTTCTGGGCCTCCATTATTTTCTCCAATGGATCTATTAATTATTATATCAGCCCTATAATACTTATAGTCCAATTAATAATTAATTATGAAATACATAATTTCAATTAGGTCCATTTTACAGAACATTTCTAAAAAGTTCTGCAAATAATTTTACTTGATCATAATTAATTAAACTCTTTAACTAATTATTCTCTTATTCACTTCTCTATTCCCAAAATAATATCAAATATTATTATCCTTGTAATTTTACCATTTTATCATTTTTTCTATATGTGTGTGACCTATTGGGTTCCTATCTATATTGGCAGCATAATATGTAATTGTGAGTTCTTTTCAAAACTCACATGATTTAAACTTTTTTAAATCATTTTATCAATCCCTATTGATATTCATGATACACTATTATACAAATCATGATTGACCTCTAGCTAGGCATCATGACTATCCAAATGTCACAAAAGTCAAGTGGTTTGACTATGCCCTTCCATAAAAACAGTTACCATGTAATTACTCCTTTCACCACTCTTATCTCAATTAGATTTTGAGTATGGATTTCTATCAACTCATATAAATCTAATTATGTATATTCTATTAATTTAATCATTATTCCCAAAATTCCCTTCATGGATCTCTATCCATCTTGGCATATTACTCTGGCCAAAGATTCTCTGAACAAGGCAATTATAAAATCATGCGAGATAACTTCCCTTAATAAATCTGGGATGGTGAATCCTTTGTCAATCACTCAACTATCTTCAAGTAGGTCATGATATACCCAACTTTCTAAATATATTCACCCCCAGTTGGAAGTAACCAGTTATGGAGTCAAAGTATTCCACTTGCTACTTAAGATAATTTTAGTGATCTCAAGTCTAAAGATACTTACACAACTGCTATGAAGAGATTCCTCACTGACATAGATTTAATATCCATGTGAGGATTCTCTTTGTAGGTCTCCAATAAACTTGTTCTTCTAACAAGCATCCACATGTTAGCTTTGATTATCTTCCATAATCACAGTTATGAGAACCACTGCTTGAACCATTCAAGAAGCATAACATGTGCTAGTCTGTCCGAATTAACAATGTCCTATCTTGTTAATTCTATGACTAGGGATATTTATATATTAACACATTTACATGCAATAGACACCTCATATCATGAACACTTTCATGATTTCCTTTGCACTGTGTTTATAATATCAAGGACTTCATTTATTAATTTAATATTTACAAACTCATGTATTTAAACATAGCATTAATAAATGAATAATGCCTTTTATTAAGCATATAAATTCATACATATGAAATACATCCCTTTTACATGGGCTCTAGGGCATACTCTTTAACAATCTCCCACTTGCACTAGAGCCAATCACTTATATGACTTAGACCCATGCTATTTATATGGTGATCGTGCTTTTATCTAGGAAAGTGCTTTAGTGAGGGGATCCACCACATTATCATCTATGGGGACCCTTTCATTTTCACATCATTTCTAGCTACTATTTTCCTTATAAGATGGTAGCGTCTAAGAACATGCTTGGATCACTGATGAGACCGTGGTTCCTTTTCTTTTACAATGGCTCCATTGTTGTCATAATATAAAGGAATCGGATCAACAATACTAGGCACCACTCCTAGCTTAGATATGAACTTTTTAATCCAGATTGCTTTTTTTACTACTTCCAAAGCAGCAATGTACTCAGCTTCTGTCGTGGAATCAGCAGTTGTTTCTTGTTTGGAACTCTTCCAACTAACTGCCCCTCCTTTCATTATGAACTCATAACCAGACTGTGATTTACAATCATACTTGTCAGATTGAAAGCTGCCATCTGTATACCCATTTACTTCCAAACTGCCCTCTTTATATACCAAGAATATATCCCTAGTCCTTCTCAAGTACTTAAGGATATTCTTGACAGCTGCCCAGTGTTCCTCTCCAAAATTGAATTGGAATCTGCTTGTGACACTCAAAGCAAATGCTACATTTAGACGTGTACATAACATAGCATACATGATAGAACCAATTATCGATACATATGGTATTCTATTCACGCTCTCTCTATCCTCTAGTGTCTGTGGACATATAGACTTAGAAAGGTGTTTCCCATGCATCATGGGTATAAACCATTTCTTAAAGAGATCCATATTGAACCTCTTTAATACTTTATCTATACATGTAATTTGAGAAAGACCTAGCAACCTATTGGATCTATCTCTATAGATCCTTATTCCCAGAATATAGGATGCTTCTCCAAGGTATTTCATGGAGAATTGCTTGGATAATCATATTTTAACAGATTGGAGAAGAGAAATGTCATTTCCCATGACCAATATGTCATCCACATATAGAACTAGAAAGACAATTGCACTACCACTGACCCTTTTATACACACAAGGTTCATTTTCATTCTATGAGAAACCAAACTCTTTGATTGTCTCATTGAATCGTATGTTTCAGCTCCTAAAGGCTTACTTCAATCCATAAATGGATCTTTGAAGCTTGCATATCTTTTCAACATTTCCTAATGTGAGCCCTTCTGGTTATGTCATATACACATCCTCAGTCAGATTTCCATTTAGGAAAGTTGTCTTCACATTCATTTGCCAAATCTCATAATCATAATGAGCTGCAATGGCTAAAAGTATTCTTATAGACTTAAGCATCGCTACAGGAGAAAAGGTTTCATGATAGTCAATACCTTTCTTTTGACGATAGCCTTTTGCTACTAAGCGAGCTTTATAGGTAACTATATTACCTTCCATATCAGTTTTTTTTGAAGACCCATTTGCATTCTATGGGTTTTATCCCTTCAAGTGGTTGAATTAAAGTCCATACTTTATTTTCATACATGGAGTCCATTTCAGACTGCATAGCCTTAAGCCATAAATCACGTTCTGAACTGTTCAAAACTTCTTGATAGCTTGTAGGCTCATTGTCCTCTAGTACAGTTATGCCTCTATCCGAATCAATATGAAATTCATATCTCATAGGGATAGAATGCATCCTAGTAGATCATTTAGGATTTTTTGTATAATTAGGTTTAACTATAATCTCATCATTATGAAATTTAGTCTCGGGTTCAATCAGTTGATCTACTTCTATTTGTGGGTCTTGAACTTCACCAAGTTTAATTTTACTCCTACTGTCCTCTCGTAGGAGAAATTCTCTTTCCAAGAAGACAGCATACCTTGAAACAAACACCTTTTGTTCTAAGGGATGGTAGAAATAATAACCCAACGTTTCTTTTGGATATCCCACAAATAAATATTTGTCAGACTTAACATCTAGTTTGTCTGATATTATCCTCTTCACATAAGCAGGACAACCCCATACTTTCATATGAGAAAGTGTGGGTTTCTTGTTATTCCA
Organism: Excoecaria agallocha; assembly: GCA_037975025.1. Classification (NCBI taxonomy): domain Eukaryota; kingdom Viridiplantae; phylum Streptophyta; class Magnoliopsida; order Malpighiales; family Euphorbiaceae; genus Excoecaria; species Excoecaria agallocha. The sequence goes on from CM075810.1 coordinate 66,465,798, forward strand.
TATCTCATATGGAGTAACATTAACCGATTTACTAAGAACTATGTTTAACACATAAACAACAATTTCTAGTGCATACCCCCAAAAGGACTTAGGCAAGTCTGTTCGGCTCATCATGGATCGAACCATATCTAATAGTGTTCGATTTCTCCTCTCAGATACACCATTATGTTGTGGTGTATATGGTGGAGTCCATTGAGATAAAATCTCATTATCTCTAAGATAATCTTGAAATTTTTGGCTTAAGTATTTTCCACCTCGATCTGAGGTGTTTTAATACTCTTACCAAGTTGCTTCTCTACTTCATTTTTGAATTCTTTGAACTTTTCAAATGCTTCTGATTTATATTTTATTAGATAGATATATCCAAATCTGGAGTAATCATTTATGAAAGTAATGAAGTAGGAGTAACCTTCTCTGGCATGTGCAGTCATTTGACCACATACATCTGAATGTATTAAGTCCAAAACCATTTTAACTCATTCTACTTTACCAATAAAGAGAGCTTTTGTCATTTTTCCCAATAAACAAGATTCACATCTATCAAATGATTCATAATCAAATGATCCCAAATCACCTGACTTGTGTAATTTGGTCATGCATTTCTCATTTATATGTCGTAAATGACAATGCCACAAATATAAGGTATTTAGATTATCTTGTTTCATTCTCTTGGTATCCACATTATGCACTTCTTTAATTAAATCAAGAGAAAATATACCATTCTCAATTATAGCTTTTGCATAAAACATATTATTCTTAAAAATGTAACAACACTTATCCTTTAAAGAAATGTCATAATCGTTGAATAAACAACTAAAAGAAATAAAACTTTTGAATAAAGTTGGAACATAATAACAATTATTTAATTCCAATATTAATCCACTTGGAAGAGGTAAATAGTAAGTCACCACAACTGTTGTAGAGATGTTTTGTCCAGTAGCTGACTGCAAACATATTTCTACCTTTCCAACTCTTTTAATGCTTCTAAGCCCCTGTAGATCATTACACAAATGAGATCCACATCCGATATCTAATACCCAAGATTGTTTCGAAGCAATAGAATAAGTATTAATTTCAATCATATGAATATCTGAAGTATAAGCATCAGCTTGCTTCTTCTCCTTGAGAGAATCTAGATAAGCCTTACAGTTACACTTCCAATGACCATCTTTTTCACAATGAAAGCAAGTTCCTTTGGGATTCTCTTTCTTGGCAACCTTCTTCTTGGAGATCCCACCATTCTTTGGTTGCGCCTTGGTTATCTTCTTCTTCTTCTGCTTCTTGCCTTTAGCATAAGTGACAACCATGACACTTTTTGGATCCTTCTTAAAGGATCCATCAACTATTTTGAGCATGTTGATTAACTCAGGAATAGATACTTGGATCTTGTTCATGTTGAAGTTAAGCACGAAAGGTGCATAACTTGGAGCCAACGAGAATAAGATTAAATATATGTATAGATCATTATCCATTACATAACCAAGTTTACTCAAATGCTTAATATACCCATACATCTTCAATGCATGAGTAGCAGCCAAAGTGCCTTCCACCATTTTGCAGCTAAATAGAGCTCGACCAATCTCATATTGCTTAGTTCTAGCCTAAGAAGAATAAAGCTCCTCTAAATGCAAAATGATGGTTCTAGCATCCATCATCTCATGTTGCTTCTAAAGCTCCAAGGAAATAGCACCCAACATCAGACATGCTGCTGCTTCACTATCCTCCATGTATTTTTGATAAGTGCCCTTGATCTCATCAATGGCATCATCTGATGAAAGTGGTGGTGGATCTTTATCCAAGACATAATGGATCTTTTCAGCTCTGAGAACAATTCTCACTTGCCTGATCTAGTCAGAATAATTGCTGCCAACCAACTTGTTATCCAAGATTGATCGTATATTAATGTTTGATGTGCTCATGATGATGACCTAAATGTGAAAAAAAAAACATATGAGAGTATGTTCATATATATGTATGCATTAATTAGGTCTTTAATTAATCCATTTACTCCCACTATTTTATTGCGAATTAATAGCCCTTACTATATAATTCGAGAAAACCCAATGGTTTTCTTAGTGAGCCAATATCCAATCCTTGATATGTAATTTGACCTTGAATGTGGTCAACAAGCCAAACTCTATACCCTTGAAAGATAGGTATCTCTATACTAATTGTGTCTTTACATAACTATTGGATCATTAGGTTATCAACTCTTGATACATGCATATCATATATGCATTCCCTAATCTTGCCTCTAGAACCATTAGCCTTGAATGTGATCAACAAGCTAATCGGCTAGCTAAGATGACCCATTTAATTAGATTTGAACATATTCAATATAATGTGAGCTTAACTGTGGTCAACAACCCACACTATAAAGAACTCTGGTTCTCCTCAAATTAATGGAAGGCTTATATACCTTAGTATTAGTATGAGGGATTTTAGTTAATTAAGTCTCATCATACATGGTTGGCATACATTGATATGCATCCTATATCTATCACATAAATATAAGCATACAAATATGGTATAGTTATAGACTTTACTACATTGATTTTCCCGAGCCAAAAGGAAAATCAAAAGGTCAAACCTAGGTAGTATGCATGATTCAAACAAGTAAAAATAATTATATTATCTTCAAACTTGTTGGATCTCCATCCAGCCCATCTTGCTCCTTGATAGTGGTCTCCATCTCTATCTCTAATTCTAATCTAAGTAATCTAATTATGTATTACAATTTGAAAAAGAACTACAACCAAAAATAAGTGGTCGGGACATGAAAGTCCTTATTTGGCCGAAAGATACATTATGCTCAATCACATTGGGCCTTTGTCTATAACTATCCATTATGCTAATCATACACCCTTATATGCATATCTAATACATAAAATAAAACATATAATGGATTATTAAATTTGTTTCAACTCTTGAAATATACTTTTGAGTTATTTTAATAATGTGATCAAATTAGGAAACTTTTTCCATTTTGGAAACTTGCATTTTAGGAAATCCTTTTTGCATGCATGTGTTCTTGCCTTAATAATCAATCCAATTGATTAATAATTAATTATTAATTGATTATTTAATTTATTAATCATATTAAATAATTAAAAGAATTAATTTTGGGCTTAAGATAAAGGGTAGGCTGAAACCCACAAAATTAAACCCTAAATGTGTTCACACATAAACTAGTTTTGTGTCTATTGGACCCTTTGGGCCTTTTGGAATGAGCCAAGCCCACTCCAGCCCTTAAAATCCATTAATAAACTTAATTATAGTTTAGAATATTTAATTTAAATTAGCTCCTTGGGCCCACCAAGTCATTCACTTATTTAAATCAAGTCCGTAAACATAATTAAGCCCATTAAGTGGTTTTAATGAATTAAAATTAATCCAATTAATTTAAGGCCCATTTTAATTAATATATTAATGAAAAACATAATAATATATCAGATATATTAGATTTAGAAGATTAAAAATCGTTCTAAATATGAACACACCAAGAACATACCAAGAACATACCAAGAACACCAATTTATCGAACTTTTCGACTAAACTAGTTTTCATACAAAACTTGTTCGATTTTAATTTTATTTGATCCTATGGCTTAATATCACATATTAAACACATAAATTATCATCAAAATAATCTTAGAGTGGATCAATAAAAAATTAATTTTGAACAGCCCCTAAACTTTATTGAAAAATAAAAGCCATTCACGCCATTCTCTATGATTCTTTTCTCAAAAGAATCGTTTTTATTTTTTTTTATATATTTGATCACATATATCCAGGAATCAATATTTCTCATTCATGAACAATCAAATCTAATATTTTAAAGTTCATGAAATAAATAACTCAAAGACAAAAAATATTACGTATAAAATATAGAATTGTAGATTCATGGCAAAACCGAGGCTCTGATACCATATTAGAAATTATCAGTTACATGCATCTCATACATAAGCAGAATTTAAAATTTTTAACCAATAGATCTGATCTTGCCATGAATTTACATATTAATGGGAATGAGAAAAATCAACTTTGATTTTTGTTCAACAATTGATTTTCCTTCTCACCTGATTGTCGTAAACCATAGTTTCCAAAGTTGAACACCTCCAATGAGTAATCCACACTAGAGAAAGATTGAATGAACTAACAATGGAGGAATAAAAGGTTGGCCAAAATCCCTTGATGGTAGCAAGGGGAAAGTGGCGGCTAGAGTTAGAGAATGAGAGAAAAACTTTTCTCTTAATTGTTTACCTTTTAACCCTAAAACCCCATCACTTGGATTTTTATAGTTAGGTTAAAAATCCAACTTCATAATGGGATTGGGCTCTTTAAAATTGCTGGAGAAATATTAATTGGGCTTCTAAAATTAATAATAATTTATTTGGGCTCAATTAAATCCAATTTAAGCCCTTTCATAAAAGACTATGCACAAAACCCACAAACTAGGCCCTTTGTGCATATACTTGGATTTAATTACCCAAATAAATTCCAAATCCAACCAAATTAAATATGTAGGCTCCATAGAACTTATGAAATATATTTAATTTATTTTGGTGCAAGAATTAGGCCTCTAAGGCCTTTTGTTTGTAGTTGGCGAGAAACCCTTCCTCTAGAGCATTTCTGTGCCAAACTCAATTTTTTGGGCCTCCATTATTTTCTCCAATGGATCTATTAATTATTATATCAGCCCTATAACACTTATAGTCCAATTAATAATTAATTATAAAATACATTATATCAATTAGGTCCATTTTACAAAATATTTCTAAAAAGTTCTGCAAAAAATTTTACTTGATCATAATTAATTAAACTCTTTAATTAATTATTCTCTTATTCACTTCTCTATTCCCATAATAATATCAAATATTATTATCCTTGTCATTTTACCATTTTATCCTTTTCTCTATATGTGTGTGACCTATTAGGTTCCTGTCTATATTAGCAACGTAATATGTAATTATGAGTTCTATTCAAAACTCACATGATTTAAACTTTTTTTTTAAATCATTTTATCAATCCCTATTGATATTCATGATCTACTATTATACAAATCATGATTGGCCTCTAGCTAGGCATCATGACTATCCAAATGTCAGGAAAGTCAAGTGGTTTGACTATACCTTTCTATAAAAATAGTTACCATGCTATTACTCCTTTCACCACTCTTATCTCAATTAGATTCTGAGTATGGATTTCTGTCAACTCATATAAATCTAATTATGTATGTAATATTAATTTAACCATTGTTCCTAAAATGCCCTTTATGGATCTCTATCGATCTTGGCATATTACTCTAGCCAGAGATTCTCTGAACAAGGCAATTATAAAATCATGGGAGATAACTTTCCTTAATAAATTTAGGATGCTGAATCCTTTGTCAATCACTTAACTATCTTCAAGTAGGTCATGATATACCCAACCTCCTAACTATGTTCACCTCCAGTTGGAAATAATCAGTTATGGAGTCAAAGGATACCACTTGCTACTTAAGATAACCTTGGTGATCTCAAGTCTAAGGATACTTGCACAACCGCTATGAAGAGATTCCTCACTGACATAGACTTAATATCCATGTGAGGATTCTCTTTGCAAGTCTCCAATAAACTTGTTCTTATAACAAGCATCCACATGTCTGCTTTGATTATCTTCCATAATCACAGTTATGAGAACCACTGCTTGAACCATTCAAGAAGCATAACATGTGCTAGTCTGTCCGAATTAACAATGTCCTATCTTGTTAATTCTATGATTAGGGATATTTAAATATTGACACATTTACATGCAATAGAAATCTCATATCATGAACACTTCATGATTGCCTTTGCACTATATTTATATTATCTAGGACTTCATTTATTAATTTAAGATTTACAAACTCATGTATTTAAATATAGCATTAATAAATGAATAATACCTTTTATTAAGAATATGAATTCATACATATGAAATACATCCTTATTACATAGGCTCTAGGGCATACTCTCTAACAGAAATCACCCTAATTTCTCTTGGAAAGAGCGTAATCAACATGCTTCCTCCTCTCAACCACAAACAAGAGCTCCTTACCTCAAGCCACCACTCACTACCAAGCTCCTTACCCACCAAATTACCTTCAAAGACAAAGTTCTAATCAGTCCCAACCTCAACCATATCATCCACCGGATTCTAATCAAGCCTACCCATTCAAGAAAAGAAGCTAAATTTGGAAGATATGTTTGCTAGTTTCATAAATAGCCAGAACAATTCATGACGAGTAAAGAATCAAGATGGAAATCTCAAGAGCAATGGAACCAGAACCAAGATGCTTTAATGAGAAATTTGAAGACACAATTGGGTCAACTTACAACTTCAATGTCAAACAGACAACCAGGGACGTTTCCTTCAAATGTGGATCGCAATCCCAAGGAGAAGGCCAAAGCGATCACTATGAGAAGTGGCAAGGAGGCATCACAAGAGGAAAAGAAAGGTAAATCACCAACTTCATCAACTAATTCGAAGGAACCAACATAAAAGGTAAGTATTTCCAACTCTAAAGTAGAGGTAGATGTGGATGCTCCAAAGAATTACAAGGGAAAGAGTATAGTGAACCCAACCATAGAGGATCTTGATATTAATAGGTTGCCATTTCTTGCTGTAGCTAGGAAAGAGAAGAAAAATGAGCAATTGGCTAGGTTTTTGGAAATGTTTAAGAATTTACATATTAACTTGCCTTTTGTTGAAGCCTTAGCACACATGCCCAATCACGCTAAGTTTATAAAGGAACTTTATTCTAACAAAAAGAAATTAGAAGGGTATGGAATTGTGTAACTCACGAAAAACTGTAGTGCAATTATCATGAATAAGATCCAGGAAAAATTGGAAGATCCAGGTAGCTTTACTCTACCTTGTGAAATTGGTGAGACCTTTATTGGGAATGCCTTGTGTCATTTAGGAGCCAGCATTAACTTGATGCCTTATTCCATGTGCAGGAAACTCAATTTAGGTGATCTCAAGGAAACAAGAATGAGACTTCAACTAGCGGATAGATCAATGAGAAAGCCAAAAGGGGTTATTGAGGAATTGTTGGTGAAAGTTGGAAAATTCATAATCCCCATGGATTTCGTGGTTATGAAAATTGAGGAGGATAGGAAGGTGCCACTTATTGTGGGAAGACCATTCCTAAACACTACAAAGTCTTTGATTGATGTCTATGGGAAAAAGGTCACTTTTCGATTCAACAACAAAGAATTGGTGGTAGACATGAACAAGGCTCAAAAATATCCATCAAGTGATCTAGAAGAGTCAGTCTATTTCATGGACAAGATTGATGAATGTGTAGAGAAAATGCATGAAAAAGTGTTGCTAAATGATCCGGTGAATTCAAACTTGATGGATTCATTGGAGAATGAAGAGTTGGATGGAATAAAAGGAAAATTGACAGCAGCTGTGGATAAGGGCTATAAAAAGGAGAGTTTGAAGCAAGAGAGAACTACTTTACAAAAGAGGGAGTTGAAATCTGAACTTAAACCCCTTCCTCCTTATTTAAAGTATGTATTTTTGGAGAAAGAAGAAAAGCTTTTAATTATCTCTTCTTTGTTGGTAGGTTTTAAAGAAGAGATACTGCTTAAGGTGTTAAAAAAGCACAAAGAGGCGATAGGATGGGAGACAACGGACTTAAAGGGTATTAATCCAAGCTATTGCACTCACCAGATTCCTATGGAGGATGATTGCAAACCGATTGCTCAACCCTAAAAAGGGCTCAATCCAACTATGCAAGAGGTTGTAAAGAAATAGGTCCTCAAACTGCTTGATTCAAGTATAATCCATCCAATCTCTAACAGTAAATGGGTAAGCCCAGTACAATATGTCCATAAGAAGGGGGAAATGACAGTGGTTAAGAATGAACTAGATGAACTCATCCCAACTCGGACAGTTATGGGTTGGAAGGTGTGCATAGATTATAGAAGATTAAACCATGCCACTAGGAAAGATCATTTTCCATTGCCATTTATTGACCAGATGTTAGAGAGGTCGGTGGGGAATAGTTTTTATTATTTGTTAGATGGGTATTCGGGATATTTATAAATTCTCATAGCCCCTGAAGACCAAGAGAAAACAACCTTTACCTGCCCTTATGGCACATTTTCCTATAGGAGGATGCCTTTTGGACTGTGTAATGCACTGACTACATTTCAGCAGTGCATGATGTCAATTTTCCATGATTTTATAGAAAAATTTACGAAGGTGTTCATGGATGACTTCACCATCTATGGGCTCAATTTTGAGAGTTGTTTAGAGCATCTTTATTTAGTATTAGGTAGGTGTAAGAAGACCAACTTAGTACTAAATTGGGAGAAATGCCACTTTATGGTAAAGGAAGGCATAGTTTTAAGCCACAAAATTTTAGAAAAGGGGATTGAGGTAGGCAAAGCAAAGATAGAAGTTATAGAAAAGCTTCCACCACCAACCAATATTAAGGGGGTTAGGAGTTTTCTTAGGCATATAGGTTTTTACCGTAGGTTCATAAAAGATTTTTCAAAAATTGCAAAGCCTTTATCTAATTTGTTCATGAAAGATGCTCCTTTTGAATTCAATGATGAATGTTTATTGGCTTTTGAATTATTGAAGCAAAGGCTTATTTCAGCTCCGGTGATCACATCTTCAGATTAAAATTTTCCCTTTGAGCTAATGTGTGATGTAAGTGATTTTGCAGTGGAAGCAGTACTCGAACAAAGGCAAGAGAAAGTATTTTGTGCAATTTATTGTGCAAGCCACACTTTGACAGGAGCTCAAGTCAATTATACCAAACCTGAAAAGGAGCTTCTTTCCATCGTATTTGCCTTTGAGAAGTTTTGATCATATTTACTTAGTGCAAAAATTGTGGTGTGGTTTGACCATGCGACATTGAGACATCTCTTTGCCAAGAAGGAATCCATGCCAAGATTGATAAGATGGATACTCCTCTTGCAAGAATTCAATTTGGAGATCAAAGATAAGAAAGGAGTAGAAAGCCATGTGGCGGATCATTTGTCAAGATTGGAGCATGATCATATTGAAATGGGGGAGATTTTGGACTTATTCCTTGATGAGCGTATTTGTACATTATTTGTTTGTGAAGTTTTTATACCTTGGTTCGCTAATGTTGCAAATGTTCTCGCAGGTGGTTATATGCCAAAGGACTTCACTTGGCAACAAAAGAAGAAGCTACAAGCTGATGCAAAGCATTACATTTAGGATGATCCTTATCTCTTCTACCTTTGTGCTGATCAAGTGCTAAGAAGGTGTATCCCCAATGAAGAGCAAACAGAGATTATACAAGCCGATCATAGTGGAGAATCTAGTGGACATCACGAACCCAACAAAATGGTATTAAAAATTCTCTCTTCTGGATTTATTGGCCCACCATATTTAATGATGTTAAATTATTTATTCAATCTTGTGATCGATGTCAAAGGGTGGGAAATCTAACTAGGAGAGATGAAATGCCATTGACCAATATGCTTGAGGTAGAATTGTTTGATTTGTGAGGGATATATGGGACTGACCGGTGTCTAGCAAGTGTACTAGATCGGTTAGTAATATAGGGAAATATAGATTAAGACCCCAAATATCGTACCCAAGGGAACATGGATTGCCAAGAATAATACCTATGTATGAATTAAATTAATCCGAGATTGTTTCCCAAATGTTTTTGATTCAAAAGCAAAAATTAAACAATTAAACAAAACAAAAGCTAAAACATGAATTAAAAACCAAACAATAACTGGAATTATCTTGCTAAAGAAACTATCCACCTTAACTTTCATTGTAATGACTTAAATTCAAATAATAACACCAATGATTATGAAGAATTCAGATAAATAAACCCAGATAACTTTATTCAAGATTATCATTCCAAGCATTAAACTCCCTTATTCAGAACAATTCAATACTTGGCATAAAAGTCTGAATTAATCCTCCTAGATGTCTATTAAAGCCTTTCTCAAGAGATTCAACTTTCACCTATTCTTAGTTCTTCCTCTCTTAGTATTAACCAATAAAATTCATACATAATCATTTCATATTTCGGATAATAATAATCATGCATAAACATTAAAGAGTTAACCCAAGAACATGCAAATCATTAACTATGTCAAAACCAATTCTTAGTTATTTATTCAATAAACCAACAACCAATCTCAACACAATCAAAGATAAGAATATGCTTAAAACCAAGAAATAATCAACCGATATTGAAATTAAGCTCAAAATAAAGTCATAACAATGAAAATGTAAGATTTCAAGAATCCATTAGCAAAATAAGAAAAACTACTTCCTAAACATAATAAAAAAAACTAAAACAAAGTTGAAAGATTAAAACAAAATTGAAAGAAAAACTAAAAACAGAAAAACTAGAAAAAAACAAGTAAAACTAAAACTAAAGCAATTAATCTCTTCTAATCCTTAATTCCTCAGATTCCCCCCTTTCTTTGGTGTTTAAACCTTCTATTTATAGGCAAAAACGTGGTAGATTTCTTCCAAAACTGTAGAAACCAAATAGGAAGTAAATTCTGCTTAAAACAGGAAGTTCGATAAAATCCTTCACGATATGGGAATAGAAATCACGTGGCCACGCTTCCATTTGTGCACTTCCTACACGTGACCACGTGTATGCAAGTTTCTCTTCCATACGTGACCACGTGTGGACCTTCAAAAGAATCCACGTGGTCACGTGGTCTTCATATTTGCCTTTGTTTTCACTTTCACATGGCCACGGCTTCAACAAGCGTTGCTCTTCAATTTTCTTCACATGGCCACGTTTCTCATGCTTTTCTTCTTCACGTGGCCACGTGTGAGACTCTTCAATGAACTCACGTGGTCACATCTTAAGGCTCTGGACTTGACGTCAACTTGTCTTACATCAATTCTTCATATTTGCACTTTTGGCCCTAAACTTTTCCCTTTTTACACTTTAAGCCCTTTTATGTCAAATTAACCCTGAAAATCAACCAAAATTTACAATTAACCTCAAAAACATAAAACTAACAAATTAAACTCAAATTAAACCTAATTAACACAAAACTATCCTAATTAAACACCTAAAAACATACTAAAAATATCATATAAATGACTATTATCAGGGACCTTTTTCGATTTCTTATGGTTTTGAATATATCCTAGTGGTGGTAGATTATGTAAGTAAGTGGATAGAAGTTGTGGCCACTAGGACTTGTGATGCAAAAGTTATCTTAAAATTCTTAAGGAATAATATATTCACCCGTTATGGAGCCCCGAGAGCTATCATCAGTGATGGTGGGAAACACTTTGTTAACCACCAATTCAAAGCCTTTTTGAAAAAATTTGGAGTGAGGTATAAAATTACTACCCTATATCATGCCCAAGCTAATGGCCAAGTTGAGGTGTCCAACCGGGAGCTAAAAACCATCTTGGAGAAAATGGATGGTGCATCAAGAAAGGACTGGTACCTTAAGCTAGATGAAGCTTTATGGGCATATAGGATAGTCTTTAAGACACCAATAGGAATGTCACCTTTTAGGTTAGTGTTTGGTAAGTCCTATCACCTACCGATGGAATTGGAGCATAAGGCTTATTGTGCTACTGAGTTCTTAAATTTTAATCTTGAGAGTGTAGAAAAATGTAGGTCCTTGCAACTGAATGAGTCGAAAGAGCTCAGATTTTGGGCCTATGAACATGCCAAGACGTACAAGGACAACACAAAGAAGTAGCATGATCAAATAGTAGCTAAGAAGGAATTTAAACCTAAAACGAAAGTGCTGCTTTATGACAATAGATTGAGATTATTTTTGGGAAATTAAAATTGAGGTGGAAAGGCCCCTATATGCTAATGAGAGCAGATAAATTTGGGGTCGTGACTCTCAAACACCCAAGAGATGAGAAAGAATTCAAGGTGAATGGACATCACATGAAGCCCTATTTCGAGTCAACATTTAAAGGTGCTTAAGTGATTGTCACTCTTCAAAATCCTTGATGGTATTTGAAAGTCTAGCTACTGACTTGATAAATGCAAAACTACCTCTAACTCTTACTTTTAAGAATGTTTTGTGTTGTTTTCCTTTTTACTGGTCTTGTTAAGGGTAGTGGTTCAAGGATTGTGAGTTTCATTCAATATGTTGGTGTTTTATGTCTATTAAGTGGAGAAGAAGGTCTTATTTAATAGTTAGAAGAGAGTGAGAGAAATAAAATTTTTTTGTAAATTTTAGTGGCTCACAGTTACTAGGTTTCACTTAGTAATCGTGACATAGGTTAGTTTTTAATTCTGCATGTTAGGTCACGATTACTGGGTTTTACTTGGTAACTGTGAGGTCTATTCAAATTAGTCCAAAATCGAAACTTATTTTATCTCACAGTTACCATGAAATTCATAGTAACCATGATTTATCTCCATTTTTGTTCCAGAAGCAAAACTTGGGGTATCTCACTGTTACTATGATTTTCATAATGACCATGAGCTACATCCCTCTTAGTACAGAGGCAAAAGTCACTTTACCTCACGGTTACTATGATTTTCATAGTAATCGTGACCTAGGCATCATTTTAGTCTAATATTGAAATGTATTTTACCTCACAATTACTATGATTTTCATAGTAACTATGACCTAGGTCTGTTTTTAGTCCAGAATCTTTTGTTGGGTTACCTCACGATTTCTATAAAATTTATAGTAATCGTAATCCAATAAAAAAAATTAAAATTTAAAATTTGAAAACCCTAAAATTTCTGATGCGTTTTTTAGTTCTTTTAGTTTAGGGTTTCTTTCTTTTCATTTCATTTCACTTTTTATTTTTGTTCTCTCTCTCTCTCTCTTCTTTTCCTCATCTCTCCGCTGCCATCCTCCACCATCTTCACCGGTAAGTCTCTTTTTGTTTTCTTCCTTGTTTTCTTCTGTTGTTCTCTTTTTGCTGTTTGTCCCTAGCTTTAACGTGGTGTGTTGTTTTTGTTGCCTTCTCATTTTTTTTCTTCTTCTTCTCTCTTAATATTTTCTTTTTCTTGTTGTGGCTGCTCTTAGATCATCTTTTCTTCTTCCCCATCTTCAACGACCAAGTAAGTGCTCTCTCTCTTATTTCTTTTTATTTTTCCATTTATGGGTAATTTCTCATTTAGGGTTTTTGTTTGTGTTTGTCTCTCTCTATTGATTTTTGTTGTTGTTGCATTTTTGCCTCACTTATTTGATGTTTTATTCATTTATTTTCTTTTTCTTTGTTGTTCTGTTTCACATTTTTCCTTTTGTTTCCCTTAATCTCTCTCTTAATCACTGTAATCTCTTCTTTTGTTTTTCTTTCTTTGATTTTTGTTTTTATCTTGTGTTTTGAATTTTTCGTTTCCTTTTCTAGAGGTTTAATGCTCTTTCATTTCTCTTTAATTATTATTTTTATTTTATTTTCTCTTTTGTGAACTTCTTTTTGTTGTTATCTATTGTTGTCGTTTGATTTTTTTTATGATTTGAGTGTTTGATATGAGCCTAAATAACTCATATTTAATCTATATTTTGTTACCAAAAGAATGTTTAGTTGTATTAAATTATGTTAGAATTAGGTGTGTTTAATGTATTTTGTTAAGTTTTGTGTATGTAGGAGAAAAGGGAGAAAAAGGTGAAGAAGAAAGAGAGAAAAGACGGTGTCGCGAGCGCGACAAGTGCCGCGATCGCGACAGGAGGTGGTTAAAGGCAGTTCATGTTGAAAAGTCACTTAAAAGGACACCAAGTTTCATCAAGGGTTGCAACCATATGGAGGGGCACTTGAAGGGACTTGATGCTTGAAAAATTATATATATCCTAGAAGTTATAATCATTGGGGGAATCAATCTATCAATTATTTTTATTATTTTGAAAGTGTAATTAGAGAGAATAGTTGTAGGTTTTAGTTTAGTTTTATGGCTTGAAGAGAAGGCAAATACAATGAAGAAGACTATACTTGGTGAAAGGAAGAATGGTTGAGAGATCCCTTCTTCTATTTCTAATCTTTACTTCTTCTTTGTTATTATTATGAATTCTTTTTAGCAATTTGATTGTTGTTATTCATATATATATTCATTTCTCTTTCATTTATCTTTATATGTAGTATTTGCTATTAAAAGTTTATTAGTATCATTATAAGTTACGGAAGACGACCTTCAATGTGCAATTCCTTTTCTGAGAATCAACAAAATGGTCATAAATAAGGGAGTTAGCGAGAGCAATGTCTTATTGAAAGTTAATAGGAAATTCATTATCAAAGCATAGTTTGAGAGATCACATGTGGAGATAGTTGTTATAGGTTGGTTTTTATTCTTTGAATGTGTGTTTATTTAATTCTTGTCTAAATGCGAGAGCTGCGATTTAGAACCATAAATGCATGTTTAAGGCATAATCTAGTCTAGATGCGAGAGCTGCGACATAGAACATTATTCCAACTTGGCTTGCATGATAAAGATTGAATTATAAATAAGAGCAAAATATCAAATTCCATAATTATGTATATGTTATATTCATTATATTAATAAGTCTTCTCGGATTGTCATTAAAGTAGAAAAATATTTAATTTAGTATAGTGTAGTTTTAATAATAATTTTAATTTGTAAATTAATGAGCATTGTAAACAAGATTAAAATCAAGTAGTAATAGTGTACAATATTAATCAACATTCCTCGTGGGATCGATATCTGAAGTACTATAATCGGTACACCGTATACTTGCGGTATTTAAGCTTTTGGAAAAAGCATATCAAGTTTTTGGCGCCGTTGCCGGGGAATAATTGATTAAATGTATTGTCATTATGAATCTTGATTTATGATTTTGGATTACAATATTTTATTATTATTATTTTTTTGTGTGTTGTTTTTAGTTGATTTAGTATATTAACATAGTTTAATTTTTGTTCTACATGTTATTTTACTTAGTATTTCATTATAAACTTCAAAAAAAAAACTAATGATTTTTCTTCATTGTCGAGAGTGCGACATTGTCGGGAGGATGCTTTTGCATAAAAATGTGGAATTCTCTCCTTCCCCACCAAGTTCTCCTAGTGGAACTTTTTGAGTTTGTTTTCTCCATCTCTTTTATATTTATTGTGATTTTGTTTGTTTTGTGATTTGTTTGCTTTACCATTCTCACACAATGAGGACATTGTGTCCTTTAAGTGTTGGGGGTATGTATGTATTGTTTCTATTCATGTTTTTGTTTATTGTTAGTATATTTATTTATTTGTATATTGTGTTATGAATTTAATTTTGGAGTTTATGTATTTGGTACCTATTTGGATTTAATTGCATGCTTTAACTTGAATTTCTGTCATTTTTAGTCTAGTTAGGCAAATTTTTAGGCTAATCATTTTCATTTTACTTTGACAAATTAATGTACATAATGAAGGTTATAACTTGGCAAAGCACTTTAGTGTAGGTTCTTTTTAGGTTGAGTATCTTTTCAAATGTGTAAATGGATTATTTTTGCCAATTTATTGCTTAAGGTAATTTGACCTATAGCTTAAGTGAGCTTTTGAGCCTTATACATTGATATTTTTCTTATATGAGAGCCTTAATATGCCATTTCCTCTAGAATTTGTTTTTGGTAAATTTTGAGATTACATTTAGTATGAGATGTGCATGAAAAATGATAAGGGCATTTAGATTACACCATTTTGGCTTGCTTTAAAAACTTACCTTTTTGACTTTAGGTAGCCAATTTTGAGCCTTAAACCTATTTTTGTTGAGCAACATATAATTAGCCAATATCCTTTGCTAAACAAAAAACTTATTTCTTTGTTTTACCTTTTTGTGAAGAGAAATAAATTGTTATATCTTTAGGAGATATATATTGTTAATGTAAGCATGATGGTATTTAAAAAATGAGAGTTAAATTCCATTCTTCTCTAGGATCAATATTAGAATAAGGCTAGCTTCTAAAGAAAAAAAAAGAGAAAAAATATATAAAAATAAAAATAAATAGAAAGAAAAAAAATGAAAGAAAGAACAAGAGAAACTAGTAGTAGTGTGCCATTGAGAAGGGAATATGAGCAGTAAATTACATCATGCGATGCTTAGGTTCTTAAACAAATCTCTTATGATATGGTAATATTGTTTCTATTCACAATTTAAGCTACTTAAACCAAAAATTATCCTACCTTAACCTAAGCCAAGTTACAACCCTTGTAAGACCCTTTTGATTTCATGTATTATTTTATACTAGTAGTGGAGATGTTTACTAATTACAAGCTTATGGTAGGCAATGGCATGTTTAAGAGATGAGAGAAACACTAACCCATAAACACATTGAGTGAATAAGTACTTTAAGAATATAGTGTTTGAGTGAGAACTACTTTAGGCAATATTTGGTGTGGAATAATGTTTACATGTGTTAAGATATTCAAGTTTTTAAGTTCATACATTCTCATACTTTGCTACTTCATAATTTTCTAAATATGCATGGTTGTTTAAGTTTAATGGCGAATGATTTTGTTCGAGACTTTGCAAACTTGGGCAAAATTTGTGAAGAGATGAGAGTTTCTGCATGGTATTTTCAAATATTTGCCAAATATAAATATGAGCTCCAAAATTATATAATTGTGTTGTTTGCTTGTTTGGTAAGTTTTGCTTGGGGACAAGCAAAAGTTTAAGTGTGGGGGTGTGATATGAGCCTAAATAGCTCATATTTAATCCATATTTTGTTACCAAAATAATGTTTAGTTGTATTAAATTATATTAGAATTAGGTGTGTTTAATGTATTTTGTTAAGTTTTGTGTATGTAGGAGAAAAGGGAGAAAAAGGTGAAGAAGAAAGAGAGAAAAGACGGTGTCGCGAGCGCGACAGGTATCGCGAGGGCGACAAGGGAAGCGTGTCCCGTCGCGAGCGTGACAGGTGCCGCGATCGCGACAGGAGGCGGTTAAAGGCAGTTCATGTTGAAAAGTCACTTAAAAGGACACTAAGTTTCATCAAGGGTTGCAACCATATGGAGGGGCACTTGAAGGGACTTAATGCTTGAAAAATTATATATATCCTAGAAGTTATAATCATTGGGGGAATCAATCTATCAATTATTTTTATTATTTTGAAAGTGTAATTAGAGAGAATAGTTGTAGGTTTTAGTTTAGTTTTATGGCTTGAAGAGAAGGCAAATACAATGAAGAAGACTATACTTGGTGAAAGGAAGAATGGTTGAGAGATCCCTTCTTCTATTTCTAATCTTTACTTCTTCTTTGTTATTATTATGAATTCTTTTTAGCAATTTGATTGTTGTTATTCATATATATATTCATTTCTCTTTCATTTATCTTTATATGTATTATTTGCTATTAAAAGTTTATTAGTATCATTATAAGTTAAGGAAGATGACCTTCAATGTGCAGTTCCTTTTCTGAGAATCAACAAAATGGTCATAAATAAGGGAGTTAGCGAGAGCAACGTCTTATTGAAAGTTAATAGGAAATTCATTATCAAAGCATAGTTTGAGAGATCACATGTGGAGATAGTTGTTATAGGTTAGTTTTTATTCTTTGAATGTGTGTTTATGTAATTCTTGTCTAAATGCGAGAGCTGCGATTTAGAACCATAAATGCATGTTTAAGGCATAATCTAGTCTAGATGCGAGAGCTGCGACATAGAACATTATTCCAACTTGGCTTGCATGATAAAGATTGAATTATAAATAAGAGAAAATATCAAATTCCATAATTATGTATATGTTATATTCATTATATTAATAAGTCTTCTCGGATTGTCATTAAAGTAGAAAAATATTTAATTTAGTATAGTGTAGTTTTAATAATAATTTTAATTTGTAAATTAATGAGCATTGTAAACAAGATTAAAATCAAGTAGTAATAGTGTACAATATTAATCAACATTCCTCATGGGATCGATATCTGAAGTACTATAATCGGTACACCGTATACTTACGGTATTTTAGCTTTTGGAAAAAGCATAACAGTGTTTCCTTTGGTCTGTTAAGGATCGATTTTGTACGTATGGTGTAAAGCCCATAGGTATGGTCTCTTAACCCCTTTATTTTCTTCATTTTTGTTATTTCTTTTATTTTCTATGTTTGGTTGTTAAAATAGAGGAATTGATGCATTTACTTAGTCATGTCTGTGTAGTTTGTTTTCTTGTGTTGGTTTAGCCAATTTTGTTTTTAATTTTTCTTGTTATAATTTTCACCATTAAGAATCCTCTTTACCTTTAGTTGTTCCAATATGTGGCTGGACAATCTTCATTTTACAAATGATTAGAAATTCTATTTGGATTGTGCACTAGTTTGTAATTTTGATAGAGCATGATGAGAACAAATTTCAAATTCTTGCTTACATTGGTACATTGATGCATAGAAATTATCATGCCTTTAGATTTTAGATGTTTGTTAAATGCATTATGCTCTACCATAAATTGTTTGGGCACCCCACTTGTTGTATTATGCTATCTCAGTAGATACCTCGTTTGCTATTTGTGATTTGGAACTGTTGCAAGTATGAAGCCTTAGTTTGTCATTTCTTTTTGTCAAGCATATCCTATGATCAAATAAGCATGCCAAATCAACTATCTATTGTCTGAGTTAGCAATTGTATTCACATGCATGTGTATGCCCATTTTTGTCCTTGAGGTATATAGGTTGAAATGATTCGACCTGCGAGCTACTGGTTTCTAAAGGATGACTTGGTCATCGCAGTTGAGTGTCACGTACCTCAAGGAACTTGTGTGTGCCACGAACTTATATTATGCATTCTCATCTACTCATACAATATCCGTGTTTATTTTCTTTGCTAAGCCTTGTAATCTTCTTATTTTGTTGTTTTTGGGCAATGGCACCTAAAACAGCTCGTGCTTCTAGTTCTTCTTCTCAGGCCCAAGAAATCCTCCTTTTTGCCAGCCAACCCCTACCATCCGAAGAGCATGCAGAGGCTAGTCAACCACCACCTTCAGCCCTTGTAAAATAAAAGCAAAGGAAGAAGAAAGGGCTAAAGATACCCTACTAGTTTCCTGAAAAGATGAGGAGCAATTATGAGATATTTTCCAACTGAGAGTACCTTCCTTTAGTTTATTTGAATATGAGCTTATTGGAAAAGCTAGGGATCAAGGAGGAGATTAACAGCCATATTTCAGCAAATGGTTGGGAAAAGTTCTTTGAATGCAGGGAACTAGTTTATCCGAACTTGACTAGAGATTTTCTTTGCACTATGTAGTTCCACTTTGGGTATGGTAAGGGTCCGAATATGGTAACTTTCTTCCTAGAAGGCAAATTTTATAAAAAATCTTTGGTAGTTATCACTAAAGCACTAGGATTTCCACCGGATGGGTTATACGCCTATGAAAACACTCAAAAGACGTGGCTTGGGAAGACATCCGAGATTCGCTAATTGGAGGCTTTTATGTGGCCGGGACCACCAAATCCCATTTGCTATGGGACTATGTTTTGAGAATCTTACACCGCTTCTTTTCTATATCATTTATGTCTCATGTGCAGAGTACAGGGCAGATCAATCTTCCAGAGGCTCTCATACTTTCCTGTATGGTGAGACATTGCCGCATCAATGGCAAGTACCACTAGTGGAACAAACTCGAGGAAATGTAGCAAAAGCCCACTAAATTCAAGAAAATCTCTTTTGGTGGCTGGGTGACAATGATCGCCAGGCATTTCAGGCACCCATTAGATGTAGACAAGAGCGTCCCTACAGCTGCTTATATTGATGAGAAAATGTTGAAGAATATGAAGATCGTAGTCAAAGATGATACAACGGAGCATGGTTTCAGGTTAACAGACAAAGAAGAGTATTTGCGCAAGATGGAGCGCAGCCTATGTAATCCTTCAGCTGCCCCAGATCAAGATGTTGTCACCTTGTCATCTGCCCAATACACTGCTCTTATAGAATGCATGGACATTCTGGCTGAAAACCAGGAAGAATTCAAGCTACAACAACAACAAATCATTGATGCCTTAGCTGCTTTGATTGCTAGGCTTTATTCCCTAACTCCCCTACATCCCTGAGCAGGAAGTCCTTTGTCCCCTCCTTCCTGTTTTAAGATTTATACTTGCATCTTGCTGAGGACAGCAGGTTTTAAAGTGTGGGGTGGGGAGTGTTTTTGTTGATATTGAATTTTGAACATGTTGGTTAAAAATTGAATAATTTTAGGAAGTTAATTTTGTTATGAAGAAATTGTTTTATGCAGATTATCTTTCTGAAGGAAGAAGTTAGGATTCAATGACTGAAAGTGTGAAATTCTTGAACCAAAACTCCTTTAATTAATTTTCAATTGTTTAGTTTATTTTTAATTTCAGTACATTTTTTACATTTTGGTTTTTCTTTAGTTTTGAATTATAATAGCTAGTTTTGCTTAAAGTTCATTTACTTTATGTTTTGCATTACTTTTGTTCTAAGTAAGTTTTTATGTTTTTATGTTTTAGCTTTTCCTTTAACCCAAGTAGATTAAATTTTCCGTTGAGTTATTAATTATCGGGCAATTACTCTTAGCTACCATGTGATTTTGAATTGAATTAGCTTAGACTCGATTTATTTTGAATGGATAAGTTAGAAAGCCTAAGTAGCTGGAGAGTGGTAGTATGTTCAGTAAAGAAATTCTTCTTTAAATTGATCTCGGTTAATCGCATGTCACTCAATTTCTTATTTAATGAGCACAATAGCCTAAACTTTTTATTTCAAAAAAAAAAAAAATAAAAACCAGTGAGTTAAAGCAGTTGAGTGAAGAAATTCTGGAATAGCTAGAATCTTCCTCATTACCCTTCAAAACAAATATTCAACTTAGGTAGGTTTAGGATATGATCCAGGCAGCCTTTCTTTGATAACCAAATTTTTAAATGATTCTTGACTTACCCTTGAAAATTTTTCCATTGTTAGCCCCTTTGAGCTTAATTGGTATGCTAAAAGCATACTACATAATTTTTTTTAGATTGCACTATTGCTTAACCATATAGCCTAAATGCCTTTGTCTTTCCCATTTTGGAATTGGCCATTCTAGGTTGGGTAGCAAAAATTGTATGATAGATTTGATGAAATTTTTGATTGTCAATCAAGAAAGGGAAGTTGAAAAGTTTTTGGGGATTTTTGAGCTTAATGTTCTAAAAATTTTGGGACAAGGATGATAAGAATCAATGCTTTTGGTACTCTTATCATCTAAGTAGTATCTCACAATTACCATAAATTCATAGTAACCATGACAAAGAAAAAGAAAAAGAAAAATAGATATTATGCTGCAGAAATTTTTGTTGATTCAGTATTGCAGAAAATAAGTATGGGGTACCTAGCATTTATAGAAAGTGTCATTTATCTTGCTTCCTACAATTTGGAGAATCCAATTAATATCCTAAGATTAGTTTTCCCTTTTTGATAATAGTTGAGAATGGATTTTGAAAGAGTTATTTCTTAAGAAAGTTAGGTGGTATGCATTTCTAGGTAGTGTAGCTAATTCTATCTTGCTAACCTTATTAGTTCTTTGAAACCTTTGCTTTATCCCAATTACAACCTTAATGTAAGACCTGGTGATTCTATCTTGTTCTGAGTTGTTTAATGGAGATGACCCTTGTGGTTCAGGTGCTAAAGGAGAGGCTTACGGTTGTTCCGAGTTAAAAGCGCAAAATTGTCGTAATTTCTATTTGGTTGATTGTTGGAATTCACTGGTAGTTTATGTTTTCAAAGAAAATAATTTTTTTTAGCCTCGCACACACACAAAAGAAATTGTTTAATATAGATCAGTTTGAGTCTTTTTAATAGAGTTTTTCTTCTAAGTGTCTTCTGCTAAGTGTTGCTCTAGCATCTCTGATTTTTCCTGTTCTAAATTGGAGTCTTGAGTTTGAAGATTGTGGATAATTCATTTGATTAAGGGCAAGCAAAGTCTAAGTGTGGGGTATTTTGATAACTCCAATTCAGTATTTAGTTTTAGTTTAATTTGAGTCTAGTTTTCAATGGTTTTCTAGTGTCTTTTGCTTTATATTTGCTTGCATTTAATAATTTATCTGATTCTCAGTTAATTATTGTTTTTGTGTGAATTTGAGAGATTTTGATATAATTTTATGATTTTTTATAGGTACCTCACGATTACTAGGTCAGCATGTGTTATGTCAAAACGCACCATTTTGAAGCTTGTCACGGTCAGCATGGCAATAGTGCATGATAAGGTGGCAATAGTGGATTATGGAGTTTTAAGTACAGAAGCTAAAAGAAAAGCACCTCACAGTTACTAAGAATTTGGTAGTAACCATGAGACAAGCATGTTTTCAGTCTAGAATAAAGAAGAGACCCATCTCACGGTTACTAAGAATTTCATAGTAACCGTGACCCCATTCCAGATTATAGTTCTGAGCTATCTCACGGTTACTGAGAATTTCCTAGTAACCGTGATTTTTTTCAACCAAAAGAGGGTTTTTTATTAGAGGTCACGGTTACTAGGGATTTCATATTAACCGTGACCCATGTTAACCTGTAAAAAGCATATTATTCTGCAGAATCGGGAGAGTTGGTTTTTATGAAATTTTAGGGTTTTCTTTCTTTCTTCTTTCATTTCTTTATTCATTTTACAAACATAGATACATAGATTTACTTGAAAATAGTTAGATTTACACAAAAATACTTAGATTAAACATAGATTTACAGTTCAAAAGTATAGATCTACACATTTAGAGCTTATTTTTCCAATTAAGCTTTGGACAAAGAGATTGAAGAACTTGGATTCAGCTGGGTTTTCTTCACCATGAATTTCAGGGGTTATTATATCCTTTTCTCTTTTCATTTTGTGATGGATAGTGAGTAGTCTTTTAGTTAAAGATCCCCTGCCCAAAGATGTGAATATTGAATATATTTTCAGTTATATATATATATATGAATGAATGGTTTATTTCATTGTTGCTTATTTTATTTCATTAGTTTTCAGTTCTTCAAGTCATTTTTCAGCCTCATTGAATGATTTTATCTTTTATCTTAATTGGATGTTGATGCTTGTGTGAGTTGAATGCTGTGAATGAATCTTTGCTCAGCTTTTCTATCTAAAAATACTGTATATTTTAGATTGCTCCGAAATGGAACTCTAGATGTGCAATAAATTTAGTTTTATAGTTTGAGTGTGGAGTAAAATAGATGAGTTTTGGGTTATTTGGCTGCGAAATGGGAAAGCAAATCGAACCTAGGATGTTAGACCCGTGCATATGCTAGTTATTGGGTTAGCTTCGGAATGGGACATTTAGCAACTAGAATAGCTGGCTCCGGAATGGGACACTTGGTTTAAGAGGGTTATCCCGAATTCATTCATATATACTTTTAGGAAAAATTAGTTCACACTGGGTATAGGGTGGATGAGTGAACCTGAGCAACGTTTAATTTCTATAGATTTTCACACTTGTTAATTTTTCTGAATTTAATACATACTCAATTTGCTATTAGTAGAATTTAATTTCTCTTCATTGCATATTTTATTTTTAAAGTTTACATTATACAAATTAGATAACTCTTACACACAAACATTTGAGAATTCTTTAGCATACAATTAATTTCCACAGTTTTCACACACACAATTCCCTTGGGTTCGATATTGAGGGTCCTAAATATACCCCACTTTATTACTTGTCGATCTAATGCACTTACTAGGGTCGCAACAGTGACCATAGTAATATCCTCATTACGAGCATAATAGTTTATGGAAAGAAAGTGATGAATGATTCTTAAAGTAGCACTCTAAATGTAAAAATTTTTGGATTTATCGGGTAAGAAATTGATTTCAGGCATACCAGTTAATTCTCTATAAAATTTTAATGCATCAAAATTAGTCGGATAATCATATAACATGTCCAAGTATGCACTAGTTTTAGAACCGTCCTTAGTTATAAAGCCCATGGCAGCAATAAAAGTCGTGATAAAAAAATATTTGAAGTCACCTAACATTCGATAGGTAATAGCAAATGGAGCTAATAGATTAAAATTTTGACTAAAGCAATCAAATACAAATGTGTTGTAAAATTCCTTGATTAATGCATCATACATTAAAACATTAATAATGAAAAATTGATGCCAACCAATACTATCAATTAAATTATTTACTTCATTTAAAATACCTAAAGCATGCAAAGCTAAATCATCAAAGGACCTAGTAGGCATAATCTCTAAGTGTTTGATGAATTAAAATAATATTAAGGTCTAATTAAGCTTAATTAAATAAAGAATCATAAGTTAAGACATTGAGAATAAAATGTTATAAGTGATAAAGGGTAAAATAGTTATTTTACCATGTGTATAATTGAAACAAAAATATAGTAAAGTGGTTAATTGAGATATAAGTGTGATTTAGTGGGTTAATTACAATCAGAGAAAGGATTTAGGTTGTAATTAAAGGAAAGAAAGTAAGAATGGGGTTAATATTGAAATAAAGAAACAAAGGGGGATAGATTTTTAACATGCAATTAGATAAGGGAGCTTAATGAAATTTTATCATCTTATTTTATTAAGAGAATGTGCATAAAGGAGAGAGAAATTTATGTGTTGGTTCTTAAGATAAGGGGGACAACAAAGGCAAAGAAAGAATGGATGAAATCGTCTCTCTCTTAAAGATCTTCATAAATAATTGGATAATCTTGGGATCATAAATAATTAGGTATATGCTTCTATTTATTTGATGACATTCAAAAGAGATCATCTACATGTTTTATGTTCCCTACTAAGTATTATAGCTTAGTACGGATTTTTTTCCGTATAGGTTGTCAAGATAAGACTTCTTCTCAGGGATACAGACTGCAGTAGGATGGTCAACACAAGAGAGAGACTAAAAGTATATAATTCTCATTTTGATTTTAATTTGTATTGAATTTTGTATAGTATAGATGATAAAAAAAGCATTGTAATGTTAAAGAAACTCATATGTAAGTTAAGTTTTTAATAGTAAAGCTTATTTGAATTGATATAAACTTTCTATTAGATCTTTGTGCAGTGTTGTTAAGTAAAGATCAGATCATTTGATTATAGTTAATCTTTATTATATATTAAAGGATAAAATATATGCTTCAAAGAAGGGTGTTACAGTTATGCTATCAGATTGTTAGATCTAGTGCGTCGTCGAGTTTGGTAAGTGGCGAAGGAGAGATCAGTGGATGCAATATCATTCGCTAAAGGGCAGCTACGGTGGGGCAACTATTTTTCGATAGGATATAAAGGATAAGTAGGGAGGTTGAGGGTGGCGACTATTATGGCTCACTGTAATTTGAAAATGTTATATTAGGAATTATGGTCAAAAATAAAAAAAAACAAATGTAAAAAAATTAAAAAGAGAAGTTAAAACATAAAGAAAGAAATAAAAAAATGCAAACCCGTTAATCTCGATGAAGGCCCATGAAATAGAAAAAAAAACATAAAACCTACAGATATAAAACCCATTAATGAAAAATTAAGCATAGCCCTTTATCCAAAAAGATTCCCTATTAAAAACCCATGTTGTAAATAGAATTTTCCAGTTCCAAAAATTAATCCATCATATGGTTTTTTTCAAGGAAAAATTAAAAAAAAAATCTCTTTACCCCCACCATAAAAACAAGTAAGCTACCCAATATCAACCTGCAAAATAAATAAAAAAATGTTAAAGAGCTTATCAAGGTAGGAGAAGGTAGTGAGTAAAAAAAGTAAAAAAACTAGAATTTAAATTTTAACAGTGACAGTGCAACCTGGGGTAAAGCTAAACAATGGTTTATCTCCCAATAATGCCTCTCTTTAACATCTTTGGCCAAACGTTCTTAAACTTAATCATGATTTTAAGGAAGGTGCTAACTGTGATTCCATATTCCTTTAAACCTTAAAATATTACCATTCTCTAAACTTTTAATTTTCACTATACCATGAGCAAAAATATTAGTAATAACAAAACATCCAATCCATATAGATCTTAATTTTCCTGAAAATAATTTCAATCATGAATGAAAAGTAAAACTTTCTATCCAATTTGAACTTCTTTCCAGCAAATCATTTTATCATGGAATTTTTTTATTTTTTCTTTATAAATTTTGAAACTCTCATACACCTCATTCCTCAATTCTTCCAACTCCTGCAACTCTAATTTGTGATTTTCACCTGTTGCATCCAAAGGCATATTGCATTATTTAATGGTCCAAAATACTTTATGCTCTAACTTCATTGGCAAGTGGCATGGCTTTCTATATACTATCGGTTTGGGGATATATCGATAGGTAATTTGTAAGCTATCATATAAGCCTAGAAAGCATCCTTCAATTTGAACTCCAATCCTTTCGGGTTGAATTTACTGTCTTTTCCAAGATAGACTTCACCTCTATATTGGAAATCTTAGCTTGGCCACTGGTTTAGGGGTAATAGGTAGTGGGTTACACCATACTTCTTCAGTAAGGCTTTCATAAATACGGTTTATCCCATGCAAAGTATTCAGCATCTCTTCAATTTATCCTTCTCAAACCTAGATAATTTATTTGGGATAATACCTGTAACCAAGAAATTCACTATGTCATCATACCAAGGGCTAATTGTATTTACAACAAATAAATATTCATTTGAAAATTCATCATTCAAAGGCAATGCTTCCTCAATTAACAATAGACAACTAAGGTGATCGGCCACTAAATTTCTAGATCCCTTTTTATCTCTAATCTCAATATCAAATTTTTGCAGTAAGAAAATCCATCAAATTAAATGGGTTTGGCTTCCTTTTTCTTCAACAGGTACAATAACACCGTATAATCAGAAAAAAATTACTTTAATGCCCAACAAATATTGACAGAATTTTTCTAAGCAAAAACAACTGCCAAAAGTTCTTTTTCCATTGTAGAATAATTGCTTTGAGCATTATCCAATGTTCTTGAAGTATAATAAATCATACGTGGATTTTTTTCCAATTTGTTGATCGAAAATAGCCCCCACAATGTGGTTACTAGCGTCATATATAATTTCAAATGGGAAATCCTAGTTGGGCAGCTGGATTATGGGTATAGAGATCAAATTTTCATTTAATTCGCCAAATGCATCTTTGCAAGCATGATCGAACTCAAATGCCACTTTCTTTTGCAAGATTTTAGAAAAAATCTTTAATAAAGTGCCTATAGAAACCTGCATAACCAAGAAAATAATGAGATTTTCACACATCTATTTTAGCCTTGTCTTTCTTAATTCCTTTTGAAGATGCAATATATCCCAAAATTAACCCTTGATATACCATAAAATGCCATTTTTCATAGCTTAAGACCAAGTTAGACTCTAGACTTCTCTTTAATATCTTGACTAAATTAGATAGGCATTCATAGAAAGAGTTATCATAAACCATTAAATTATCCATAAATACCTCTATAATTTTCTCCATATAATCTGAAAAGATGCTAACTATACATCGTTTAAAGGTTACTGGAGCGTTGCAAAGTCTAAATGGCATCTTCCTATACATAAATATGCCAAAAGGGCAAGTGAAGGTGGTCTTCTCTTGGTCTTTTAGTGCAACTAGTATTTGATAAAAACTTATATAGCCATCAAGATAATAATAGTAAGATTTTCCATAAAGCCTTTCCAACATCTGATCAATAAAAGAAAGTGGAAAATGATCTTTTCTAGTTTAAGCATTTAACTTCCTATAATCTAGACAAACCCTCCACCCATTTTGAACTCAAATGGGCACCAATTCACCATGTTTGTTCTCCATAACTGTGATACCCATCTTTTTTGGTATAATATGGACTAGGCTTACCTACTTGCTATCTAAGATGGGGTAGTTCACTCCTTTATCTAACATCTTTTGAATTTCCTTTTTCATAACTTTCATCGTTGGAGATTTTAAATGCCTTTGAGCTTGTCTGCTTGCCTTGATGTTTTCGTCCAAGTGGATTATATGCATACATGTGATTAGACTTATTCCTTTAATATCAGCAATGGTCTATCTAGTCACCTTATTATACTCTTTTAAAGCTTGAATCAATAGCTTTTCTTCCTTTGAATTTAGTTTATTGGAGATAATTACTGGAAGATTTTTCTCTTCACCAAAATAGGCATATTTCAAGTGGTCGAGTAGCACCTTTAGCTCTGGTTTATGTGCCTACAAAATAGATGGCAAAAGTTTTTTGTTAGTACTAAGCATCTATAAAGGATTGGGTTCACCTACAACTGCATTTAAGGCTGCCAATTTTAACCACCTTATGTAATTTTTCTTCTAAATTCAGCTCTTCCTTAAGTACATCAATTATATCACTATAAACATTTTCATCCAATGTTATATTTCCAACTCATTTCAAACACTTTTAGGGTTAAAGGCTTAATGATATCAATCCCACACGTAGAAAACACTTTACATGGATATTTCATGGCATTATAAATATTAAATTGCACTACTTCACCATCAAATTCCATAGTAAGAGTACCTTTATACACATCAATTTTTTCCTAATTGTTTGAAGGAAATGTCTTTTTAGTAAAATATCAAATGATTCCAAATATTTACCATCCCCTTCCATGTTAATAACATAAAAATCAGTTGGAAAAATTAAGCCATTAACCTGAACTAAAAAATCCTCCAATAATCCCTCAAGATAAATAATTGATCGGTTAGCAATCTGAATTACTACTTCAATCTCTTCTAAAGGTCCGGTATTTAAAGCAAAATGATATCTATTGAAGTTCCTAAATCACACATGGCTCTTTTTATCATAACATTTCCTACAGTACAAAGGATAGAGAACATACATTAGTTTTTACATTTTAGAGGTAATTTTCTTTGAATCACAGCAGAGATATTTCCTTCTATGCTCACCCTTTCATTACCAAATAGTTGTTTCTTATTAGTACACAATTCTTTAAGAAATTTAGCATATTAAGGTATTTGTTTAGTTGCATAAAGGGAATATTTACCTCAATCTTGTGAAAAAAGTCTTAAGAATATCATTCTTTTCCTCTTTTTTCTTAGATTTGACTAATCTCTTAGGGAAAAGGGGTTATATAATGAAAGTTGGAGGCTGTTCTGAAACTTTCTCTTTAGGCTATCCATTTTTCATAAATTTTACCTTTTTCCATCTTCTCTTTCATTTTTCCGGTCATTTTTCTTCGGCAAAGGTTTCCCTCACTCTTTTCCACTCATCAAGGTGATTGCACTCCCATTTTACCTTGGATTTTCTATGGTTTATAAGAGCAAGCATCTTTGGGACTTAAGTCTACCCACTAAGGTTGCCAATTGGTTCACTTGCCTTTCTAAATTTGGAATGCTAGCCTTTATTTCTTGAATGATGTTCCTTGTTTCTTATTAAAATTGTTGCATATTAGTTGCTAATGATTGAACAATTTCATTAATAGATAAACCTTATTGAGCGAGCTATCATGGCGGCTTTAGGTGGAATTATTGTAGTGGATTTTGTTTTCTGGCACCATAGCTAAAGTTTGGATGGTCATGCCACCTCGTATTGTAGGTGTTGCAATATGGATCATACTTCATAGGGGGCTACCCAACAAATCCACCTAGAGCATTTACTTTTTCTTAAGAATCATCTTGTAGAGTCGAACACATATCAGTTGGATGTCTAGCATAAGCATAAATCCCACACTTATGCTTAGGGAGGTTTACCTACGGCAATATTTTGAACAAGAAGAGTTAGATTATTAAACTTTTCTTCAATGAAAGAAAATTATACCTCATTTACTCTTCTTGGAGGGTCTTGATATCTCCCAAATTGTTTAGAGGTGGCTGCCATATTTTGGATTAATTCCCAAATTTGTGTTGGGATTTTTTTGTAAAGGCTTCCTCCACTTGCTGCAGCAATAATTTTATTTTCCATATCCAACATTCTCTCATAAAAATACTAAATAAGGGACTAATCTATAATACCATATTGGGGATAGCTTCCATATAACTTTTTGAACCTCTTTCAATAATCATGAAGTGACTCAACATCTCTTTATCTAATTACACTTATTTTCCTTCAAATTACAGCAGCTCTTTAGGCTGAAAAAATTATCTAAGAATATTCTTACCATATCGATCCATGTGATGATTTCTGGATGGTAAATTTAACAACCAATCCTTTGCTGAGTCAACCAATGAAAATGGAAAAGGCCTTAAACTTTACTTGCTCCTCTATAACTCCATATGGTTTCATCTCAATGCAAACTACATAAAAATTCCTTTAAATGTTTATAAGGATCCTCATTTTCTAAATCATGAAAAATGGGTAGTAAGTGAATAAGCTCCGATTTCAACTCAAAAAAATGTCGAAGGCTGGATATGTAATGCATAGGGGCTGATGATCCAATGATGGTGCATGTAACTCTCAATGTCCGTTTTCCCACCTCTTTTTCTTCTATTTAAATTGGAAGTTCAATAAAGTCAATTACAACTTTGTCTGCCTGCTATTTAAAAGCATTTTTAGCAAGCTCCTTTCATAACCTCATTTCTTTCCTCAATCTCCACTATTTTCTCAATTTCAAAGTTAAATGGAATTTCTCCCAAAATTTTAGACCTAGTCATTAACAAATTAAATCAAGTTAAACTAGTTCCCAACAACTATGCTAAAATTTGATAGGTGTCAAAGCCATCAAAAATAAATCCTATCTTTTCCTAAGCAAATAAATTATAAATAGGGAAAAGGGGTCAAATATATAGAGACTACAACTGATTTAATTCTAAACAACCAGAATTTCAGCAAATAAAAATAAAGGGAGATTTTTTATATACTAAGAATTAAAAATAATAAACTAAAGAATTAAGAATAATGAACTAAATCAAATAAATAAAGATGCAAAAAATTAATTAAAATAAATTTAATAGATGGTAAATTCCAGTTAAAGACATTCACATCACATGATTTAATTTACTGATTATAGATGAAAAATAATTTTAAAATCACACAATAGACCAGTTATAGTCGTCGATTTCATGATCCCGACCAATCTTTCCATATTAATCAATTAACCAAATAAGACTATAATTAATTCCTAGCCAATAAATAACCCATAAACAAGTGAAAAAATTTAATTTATTGATAGCATTATGATTTAGAAAGATCTGACCTAAGCCAATCAACCTATAAAAGAGATTGATTTAGACCAAATCATACATTTATTTAATATAACTATCTTTGTGAGTGAAGTTATACTAATTGCTACTTGTTATTGATTTCACCAAATAATTACAGATTTGACAATCTCAATTAGCTATATATTATTTAATTAAATGCACAATGAGCTCTTTTTACAATCCTAATAAATAATAATCATTACAAGAAAACAGCAAAATAGCAACGAAATTGTTTCCGTTGCTAATTTAGCAACGGAAATCAAATTCTGTTACTAAAATTGGTTGAGGTTTTATTGATTTAGTAACAGAATACAAATGGTTGTACTCCGTTGCTAAAAAGGGAGGGAGATTTTAGCGCCATTATTTAGCAACGAAAACCCATTTCTGTTGCTAAATATGGCGGCAATTGAGGGAGGGAAAATTTGGGATAAAATATAGAAACGGCCACAAAAACTCATCAGAATAGGAAGTATCTTGATGAAATAGTTGATTTCATATATTAATGGCATATCTATTGTATTTTACATTAATTAAATAATGTTCTTTTTCAGAAAGAATTTTTTTGGGATGCAAAATTTAATGGTGTCATTTATCAAGTTTGGGAAAAGCGTGCTCGTCAACAATCTAAAGAATTTGTGGCCAAATTACACAAGAGTGGTGAACGACCTTCTTTTATTTTTGAAGAAATATGGGGTCGTTGGTAGGAATACTGAGCATCACCTGAAGCAATTGCCATTTCAGAGAGAAATTCTTCAAATAGAAGAGGATGTTCAAATGGGAAGAGTTTAGCGGTGCACACTGGAGGAACTTTGAGCCACCATGAGCATGCAGATAAATTGGTAAATATTTGAATTTTAGGAAATTTATATGTAAATTTCTATGTCACAGGAGGTAATGATAATGTTTGATAATGTTCGACAATGATAATGTTTCATAATGTTCGACAATGATAATGTTGGATAATGATGATGTTTGATAATGATAATGTTTGATGACTGTTGGATAATTATAATGTTTGATAATGATGCATTTTTTAGATAAGTTTTTCATTTCACAGGAGGTAAATGTCTTAAATTTAAAAGGAAATTGATGGGGATTTAATTTAACCCTTAGTCTCACTAGACTGCGTATAGGATGAGTAGGGTATCGTTCCAAAGGGAACGGGGTAAATTTTGTATTGAAATCACAAAGACTAGATGGATAGGTAACGAATAAAATAAAGATCATGCATTTAACTAAATATCTAAACTACTTTGAATGTATTAAATTAATTTGGATTAAAGATGACTTAAATAATGGTATGAACATACATTATAAATTATGAAATAGTAATTCATCTAAGAACAAGTTCTAGATAATTATATAAATAAAGTGACTGGAGAATTTAGCCAAGATTCTTTAAAGCAACTCTCGTTGTCAGTAAAGATGTTTTTATTTAGAGTCTATAAGCACTCTCGTGTCATTATAGAGATAAATAAAAATTATGAAGCTCTATGCCAATTCTTTAACCCCTCAAAGTGAATTCCTTAAGTCACATTAAAAGGAATTCAATGCTTTAAGTACATTCATTTGTTTTTCCATCAAAGAATTCCAACTCTCGTTGCGAATAAATTGACTATCATGCCAAATATGGTGGCCAAACATACATAGGAAATCAAAGCACACAAATGGATGTAAATCATAATTCATGCATAATAAGAATAAACATATCTTAAACAAATACTAGTGCATAGTTATAATGTACAAAGGAAACTAGCCAAATACATATTTGAATTAAAGACAAACAAGAGAAAGAAAACTATCTCATGTTCCTTTGGCTTGTCCCTTTGTAAACATCTAATAAAAAACTAAGTAAAAATATTTATCCAAAATAATAACTAGAAACTAAACATTGATTGATCTCCCCTTTTCTCAATTAATGCCATCCATATTTATAGAGAGAATACTCTATAGACATGTCTCTTCATAATGGTTGTCAATGTGAAAAGTTGCCATGGAGGGTCACGATGGTTGGTTGAAAAATTAGGTTTAAAAGACACAATATTTCGGAAACAGTTGCCTTGTCCGACTCGTGAATGACTTCACGAGTCGTGATTCCCTTGAATTCTTCTGAAGTCGTGATCCACATCACGAGTCGTGAGCCTCCTCACTACTCGTGAATGTGTTGGTTTCTCGTGATCTCTTCCTTCGTACCGAGTCGTGACTGCCTTCACGACTCGTGAACACTTGCTTCTTCACTCGTGAGCCCTGCGCCTCCTTCTTCTCTCGTGAATGTGTTCACTACTCGTGATTCATGTCCGACTCGTGACTTCTGTCTTCAATTTCTCAAATTCTTCTCCATTTGTCCCACACTTCACCAATTTCTTCCTAAAACAAACACAAACATATAAATTGAACATAAACACACGAAAATACAATTAACATTACATATTTAACTACATAAATATAAGGAAAACACACATAAAATAGTAGACATTTAACATGATATCAGAAATTTTGTTGAATTTTTTATAAATGTTAGTTTATTTGGTTATGCAGGAAAAGTCCTTAGGTAAGAAGCCAACATATCCTGAAGTTTTTATATACACCCATACAAAAAAGCATGATAGTCAGAATTTTGTTAATGCCCGTTGCAGACAACTCAATGTACGTTAAATTTATATTTGTATATTAATTATTTACTGAAATATAGTTAATTCATTGTAACTGTTGTAATTATAGGAGCAATTATAAGATACTCTCACTCAACAGCAACAAGTCTCTGAAAATGTGGATGAGAGTCGGATAATTCTTGATGTAGTTGGTGGTAAGAATAACCGAGGAAGGATTTTTGGCTTAAGATCAATTGCAAATACATCCCATTTGCATTCCTCTGCATCAACCACAGCTGCTTGTAGTAGGCATTTTGAACCTTCTGAGAGAGTCATTCAGCTTGAGAATACTGTCAGTATGTTGCTCGATACTATAATCCAACTGAAGAATGAGGTGAAAGATTTGAAAAACAAGGACACCTCTCAACAGCCAGATCGTCCGCCTTCTCCAACTACATAGTTTATATTTGTAATATTTACATATTGGTACTGATTTTGAGTTGTATTTCTATATATTGGTTTTTATAGATTCTACTATATTATTTAGGTACCGATATTGAGTTTATGTTAATTTTTTATGGTTTTCGTATTCATACTATGGATTATACTATGTTATAATTAAGTTAATTGCATTATATTTTTTTAATGACTAATCAATTCAGATCCTCAAAATTTTGATGATTTCAATGGCTATATTTAGTAACGACAATTATCGATGGGAATTTATGTATGAATTTTGATTGCTAAAATTAGCTACGAAAAATATAATATTTCCTTTCCTAAAATTAGCAATGGAAAATGTAATTCCTTTGCTAAATTTAGCAACGAAAAATTAAATTTCGTTGCTAAATTTAGCAACAGAATTTCATTTTTCGTTGCTAAAATTTATCAATTAACCGAAAATGAGTTGGTTAAATTTAGCAACGGAATATGAATTTCGTTGCTAAATTTAGCAACGAAATTAAAATTCCGTTGCTAAAAATAGCAACCGCCGGATTAGCAACGAAATTTTCCGTTGCTAATTTTCATTGCTATTTTTTTAGCAACAAAAAATTGGTATTTTCCGTTGCTAAATTGCATTTTTCTTGTAGTGAATCAAGATATGATTTTCCTAAATCACATTAAATAACATGAATATTGCAAGAATTTAAAAACAAAAATTAAAGCAGAAGAATCTCATAACATAAAAATGCTGGCTTTGAATCAATCTTTAATTGAAACACTACAAGAAAAATCTATTTTTCAATGGAAATTTCCGATGAAATTGAGTGAAATTCCATAGAAAAACCAAAATGCCAACGAAAAAAGCATAGCAGAACTGGTTGTAGCACCTTTACCGATGGATAATATTTTCGTTTGTAAATTTACCGATGAAAAATATAATCCGTCATTAATTCCATTTGATAGATTGTCGCTGTTTGTCATATCTACTGATGGATTTCTATTTCATCATTAAAATTATAGAAGGAATTATATTTTTCGTTGAAAATTTTACCGACTAAAATTACAATTTCATAGGCAAATTTTTGATGGAATGGTATATTTCGTAGATAATTTTAGCGACAGTAAATATATTTTCGTTGGTAAATTTGCCTCCTGCTAAAAAAATCATGACAAAATTGTTCATCACTAAAAATATATGATAATTCAAGACACGCATGTTTTAGAAGAAGAAGAAGAAGAAGAAGAAGAAGAAGAAGAAGAAGAAGAAGAAGAAGAAGAAGAAGAAGAACAACAACAACAACAACAACAACAACAACAACAACAACAACAACAACAATAATAATAATAATAATAATAATAATAATAAAGTCTAATGATAAAGTCTAATAATTTTAGAAAAAAGAACTTATTAAGCCTTAAATGGAAAATAGATTTCTATGAAAAGTTGAAGGACTAATACCTTAAACACTACAACTCCAAAGGTTAACTACATATTCAGGCATATTAAGAGTAAATCTTGTATTAAAAATTCATACTAGTTAGTAGGTAATAAAATTAAGAAGCTCTACTGCTCTTTTCTGATAGCTTTGCCTACAACAAAAATGCAAATGCAACACCAATTAAAAAAATGAATAACAAAGAAGAGCAATCAAACCCACAATCATAATAAGAAGAATGATTGATGCAAAACTAATTTTCTAAAGCTAAAAAGAAAGAAGTAGAAATTATGCCTATTATTGATGCCAAACTAATATCTCCTTGAGATTTTAGATATAAGAGAGAATTAGATGAAAGCATGGTGAATGGCATATTATTAAATCATCAATTTAATTATATTAAGACATTCCCTCAAATAATAACAAATAAGCATATCAGAAGCTACAAAAAAACACCAATTGTAATTCAAAGTCAACTTAATATTAACAAACACAAGCACAAAACCGAAAAAGAAAAAATACAGGAATTTATGAACTGCACTAGTTGATTTGAATATGTGACAGAAAGAGTTAAATCCTCATTCCACTCTAGATTTAATATCCTTTTTTTATAACAAGAGCCTTCAGCTTCTGAACTGAATGTAAACTTATAAAAATAAGAAGTTATGTGTAGTAGGCATTTTGAAATATAGTGTAGGCAACTAGAGTTAGGGCCTAAATTCTCATTTTACTCTTGAATCACCACAGATGCTAGAATTGGAAAGAAAGTTAGATTACATAGGGGTGAGCAAACTTTGGTTAAAACAAAAAAATCGAACCAAACCGATCGATTTTTTTAATTTGGTAGGGTTTTTTGGTTTTTTGGTTCGGTTTTGGTTTATATTTTTAAGATTGTTCGGTTATTTCGATACGGTTTGGTTTTTGGAGTCAAAAACTGCATAAAAAACCGAACCGACCGAACTTTAGCTTATACTACGTCGTTTTGATTATAGGCCTAGCATAATATATAAGGAAGGAAGCGTTTCAACTCAACCAGCAGACAAACAAGCCTTTCATTTTATTTTTGCCCTAACTTTTTTTTCCCTAATTCATCTTCTCTCCAAATCACCTTCGCTGCCTCAAAAATCCACCCTCTGATCGTCGACACTCGGCCCTGCCTGGTAAGTTGCTTCTTTCTCTCCTTCTTCGTTACAAATGGCAGTATTGGATTCTTGAAGGCCTTTTCCTTTTCTAATAAGAGCTCCATTAGTAGGGATGAGCTGCTGGTGTGTCTAGTTCAGTAAACCTAGTTGTCCTTGTGAGGCTGAAGGTTGTAACTTTCCAGTACAAATTCAAAGCCGCCAAATAGAAAACCCAACCAACAAACACAAAACCCTCTTCTTCTTAGTTAAGGCTTCTTTCATATTTTCGTAATTTTTCTTTTCCTGTTGGGTTCATGAGAAGATGGAAGAGAGATTGAAAAGAAATTATCTCTTTGTTAGCGAGAATGGAGCACGTGCCTATTTTTTGATTGCTATATGTAAATGCTTGTTAAAGTACAAAGAGACAAAATGAGGCTTACTTCACTAGTTCACTCCGATTAATCAGATAGTATGATTTATTGTGATTTTCGTGCGAAAATTAATGAACTGAACTAGAACTTCATTTCAGAATTTTCTTGCCTTATGCCTTTATTTTTTCCCCCTGGTCTTTATGTGATGTGAATTTGAAATTAGTTGATAATTGTGAAGAGTAGGTGTCCAGCAATTTTTTAAAAATGAGAGATTAATGAACAGAAATTCAAATTTTAGGGACTTTTTTTTCTGAAATTAATTATTATAAATTTGATGGTCAAGATTTGTTGGTTTTAGCTTTCTTTATTGTTTGAATTTGATATATATATATATATATATATCTTATTATCTTTGCTGCAGATAGTTGCACTGAAAAGGAGCTCATCCTTTAATTTAATTAGATAATGCATTTATTTCCTGATTTAGATAGTAGGTGGGTGCCACCGTGCCAATATAATAACTCTAACAAAATGGACCAACATATATTCGATTGTGGAAGATATATTCTTTTTCTTTTGAAAATTTGGTAGATTAAACATGTAACATCATAAAAATATAAGGACTAAAATTATACCATAACTATAAAATTATCAAAATTTTTATTAGTATCTCAAAATGTAATTTTGATCGCACAGTGTAATTTGCAGCATTTACATACTAACATAGTATTTTATAATTGGTTGATGGATGTTGAAAATTATACGTTTTGCTCAAAATTATTTTTTTTTTAATTTTTTTTCTACCATAACACTATAACTTCTAATTTTATAGGTTTAGTAATTAATTAACCCACCAAACCTGAGTGTTCCATAATTTTTTTATCCTTTGCATGTTCCATAAATAGTTGAATAGATGTTAAGATATGACTTCTGTTTTCAAATATTTTGAATATAATTTTAATTTTCATGATCAGAATCTGACAAACCAATGTTCTGTTACTGATACTCCATTCCAAAATTTTCTACTAATTATTGAATACTTTATTATCAATTTTGCAGGATTTTTAATCTGCATTGTCGGTTTTGAAAAATCATTGATGGCCACCGAACATGTAAGATTTTTATATCTTATTTGATAAATATTTTTTGGACATAATTTAGTGTACTATTATTTATCTAATAATGTATTTATATTATGTCAGAATTCACAACAATCGCAACAGTCACATCAATCACCACTAGGCACATCCAATGAGGGAGAAAATTCAAACACATTACCATCAAGTGGGGAGGAAAAGTCAAAAAGAAAGCCTATAAGACCAAGGTCTAAAGTGTGGGAACACTTCACCAAATTTACTAATGAAGCGGGCAGCATAAAAGGCAAGTGTAACTATTGTAGTAAAGAATTTTGTTGTGATCCTAGGCGAAATGGCACTATTGCACTAAATAATCACCTTAGTTCTTGTTAAAAAAGTCCACAAATTGTTGATATAAGTCAAAAACAATTGTGTTTACAACCAACGGGTGACGGTGAAACTGGTAGTTTATCTAACTAGAAGTTTGATCAAATAGAAATTAGGGAAGCAGTTGCAGAAATGGTTATTGAGGATGAATGTCCATTTAAAGTTGTTGAAAGTAAAGGGTTTAAGAAGGTTATGTATAAAGCATGTCCTAGGTTTAAGGTACCTAGTAGGTGGACTATTTCACTCGATTATTTTCAAATTTATGTTAATGAGAAAATAAAATTAAAAAGTTTCATAAAAAAATTCACAAAGGATATGCCTTACTACTGATACATGGGCATCAATTCAAAGGATGAATTACATGTGCATCACTACTCATTTTATTGATAATGATTGGAAATTGCATAAGAAAATATTGAATTTTTGTCCAATCTCAAGTCATACGGGTGATTCACTTGGTAAAGTGTTAGTTGATTGTTTACTTGAATGGGGAATTGAAAAGGTATTTTACTGTAACAGTTGACAATCATAGTGCCAATGAAGTAGCTTGTAATTTTTTAAAGAAAAAGCTTATTAATTGGGGAACTTGTGTAGCACAAGGCAAGTTTATACACATGAGATGCATTGCTCACATTATGAACTTAATTGTTTAAGATGGCTTAAAAGAAGTTAGGTGTTCAACTAAATGGATTAGGAATGCTATGAGATATGTGAGAAATTCTTCTGCTAGGATACAAAAATTCAAAGAATGTGCTGAAGACAGTAATATTCAATGTCAAAATTTTTGAAATTGGATGTTCCTACTAGGTGGAATTCAACGTATGAAATGTTAAGTGTTGCTGAAAAATATGAGGAAGCATTTGAGAAATTTGAAATGTTAGATCCATATTTTAAGCTTGAAGTTGAAGCACCCCGATAGTGATGGCATTCCTTTTTTAGATTGGGCCACTATGAGGAGATTGAGTAGTATGTTGCAGTATTTTTATGATGCTACCATGCGCATTTCAAGATCATCCTATGTAACATCTAATACTTTTTGGACTGAGATTAGTAATTTACTGGGATTAATTTTGAAGTGGATTCAAAGTGATGATTTAGAGATTAGATCAATGGGCTCAAGGATAAAGCAAAAGTTTGATAAATATTGGGGTGATCATGAAAAAATGAATAAACTTATTTATATTGCACATGTATTTGATCCTCGAGAGAAATTTGAGGCAATGGAATTTGCTTTTTGTAAAATTCATGGGATTGATGATGGGAAGAAATTGTTCAAAGGAGTAAGGGATGCACTTTTTGAATTGTTTAATGAATATAAGCTTGTGGTTCAACCTGAAAGTAGTCAATCTTTGTTTTCACAATCAATTAGGAGCCCTTCAAGCAATGTTGAGTTTAGTGACTCTAGTGTAGGAACAAAAAAGAGATTGAAAAGTCTTTTTAGGGAAGAATTTAAAAGAAAAAAGGAAAATGAAGCTTTTATGGAGATGATAAAGACCGAGTTAGATGTTTATTTAGAGGAGACATTGCAAGAAGATCGAGAAGATTTTGATATTTTGAGATGGTGGAGGGTGAATTCTGAGAGATTTCCTGTTCTTGCACACATGGCTAGAGATATTTTGGCTGTTTCGGTTTCTACAGTAGCTTCAAAGTCTTCATTCAGCACTGGAGGGAGGGTTCTAGATTCATTTAGGAGCTCTTTAACTCCTAGAGTAGTTGAAGGTTTGATTTTTGCACAAAATTGGCTTCGGAAAGGTATTGAATTGAAGAATGAAGAAGATTTAGAGGAAGTTGAACGACATGAAAATGGTAAGTTAAACCTTTTATATTTGAAAATTAAATTGGCATTTTTATTTTATTTTTATGAGTTTTGAATGGCTAACTAATTTATTTTTAATATTCAGAGTTGCCTGTTGTTGGTTTTGGTGGAAATGGGACGGCATTGAATAGTACTAATCCTTCATTGGGTAATTATTTTGTATATTTAAATTATTTTATTTTGAGTTATAAATTATATGAGTATAATTATCAATTATTAATATATTTTTTTAGGTGATAATTTGTGATTTTCACTGTTGAACTCGAGCTCGGTGGAATGAAGATGTTTATTTAACAGTTTTTTTAGTATTATTTAGTATGTATTTTGAAATTATATCTTTAATGTTGGACTTATATTTTGTATGTTGTTGATGTTATTTGGATGTTTTTATTTTAGTAAATTATAATTTGTAATTTTATATAATTTTTAGGAACAATTTTTAAATTTTTTAAATATATTTAATTTTTTGGTTTTTTCAGTTAACCGAACCGAACCGACCGAAAAAATTGGTTCGATTATTGTTCGGTTATTTATATACTTCGATTTGGTTCGATAAATTCATTAAAATTCGGTTTCGGTTATTTTGGTTCGGTTCGATTAACCGAACCAACCGTTGCACAGGCCTAAGATTACATATTATAAAACCTTTTAGCATAACTAAAAAGAAACCCAACAAAAGTGAAAGCTCAAAATAATTTATTTATTATTTTGGTCCATACATCTGACCATTTTCTAGCAACGAAGCATCAAAATTTGATTATTAAATCAAACCAATTTAACACAGGTTACGCAAGTTTTGATTATATTAAATTAAGAACAAATCCATTCCACCATTATATTTATGACAAAATTGATTCTATTGAAACTGTAAACCCAATAAGATAAGATATATAGTAAATAGAAGGAGATGCAGGGGTGACAATGACAGCAAGCTAAAGTTTAGTTATTAAATCAATTTGATCATATTAATTTATTTTAGATTAATGATAAGACTAGAAATATATTAAATAAAATGAAATTTAGGGGTGACAAGGACAACAAGCTAAAGTTCAGTTCTTAAATCAATTTGATCATATTAATTTATTTTAGAACTTACTGGTTTGAGTCTTCCATATTCATCCTATGCTACTTGATAAATTTGATAAATTATAGCATCAATATTCAAGGCCTAATTATAAGATCTCTAGAGGTTCCTATAAGAATACAACTCTGTTGCATACCCTGAAAAAATCAATGAGAGGAAAATATAAAACCAATAAAGGTACCTTCAAAGTACTTGTAGCATCAATATGCAAGGCCTAATTATATAATATCTAAAGGTAGTAGTTTAACTTTATCTTTGTGTAGTGATAAAGACAAAAGTTACGCAAATAACAGCAGGAAAACATGCATGCATTTAGGCTGTCACGGATTAGGTTTATAGCCCTTTGATTTGGTGCATCTGATTATGGAAATATAATGGCAACCATGTTGTTTTACATATGCAAATGTGTTCAGGTAAATGATAGCACCAGTAAACATAATGCCATGCCATATAAGAACTGGTCCACTAAGCATATCTCCTAAAACTAATATGCAACCCATAAGAATGGGATTGCTGACAAACATATTAAACAATCATTAATGATAAAACAAAATAAAAAATGACCAAAAAGATTCTAAATCAAAGAAGGAAAAGAAGGGACCACAAGAAAAATGGTATTTCCCACCTAGCTTTCTCAAAAATGGAACCCACAATAACTACTGCAATTAACTCAAACACTCAATAACCTGATAGAATAATTTCAATATGACATAAATAAATACTTATACTCTGAAGCTATTTCAACATATGAAAACATTAGAATCATTACTTGCTCTAATATAAAGGATAAAAATTATACCTCTCTATTAGGCGAATGGTGAGCCTCTGTTCTAACTGTTCTTTCAATCATATGCATCTACAAGAGCAAACATATAACAGCAGCAAATTAATTAGACATCAAAGATGCCATAAATGGACAGTTTCACTACTACGAAATGCAAGAGCACACATATTACAGTAGTAAAACCAAAGTCTAACTAAAGAGCAGAATAAACATTAAATCCCAATAAAAATATTTGAAAATTGAATTAGGTCCTAGTTCCATGCATGTTGATTCTTTTAGAAACAATTTTGTATATGTAGTTCAAGAGTGCAACAGATATGGAAACTCAAAAAAGAATTAACCATCAACTCTTAGTAACAACTAAAATTTCTTACTGCATCAAGATGTTAGGTGCATGTCTTAAATTAGACCTATGTGAATATGATCATTAGAATCCATGGGGTAAACAAATAGGCCCTTAAAGTATCAATTATTTCAGACTTACAAAATATGCATAAGAGTTTAAGTTAGTAACTGCTAGGATATTTTATATTGGAAGAGGACAATCATTTCTTCTCAAAAACCAAATGATGAAATAAATGATTAGATTTAGATGCCTAACCAATGTTTATTCTTTTTTTATAGGCCAAATTTATATATTCAACAGGAAAACTTACAAGAAATATAACATGGCCACTAATAGTAGGCCAAACAAATGGAAACCAAACATATGCCAATACAGTGGCAATCAAAATGAATTAAAACCTGGTCAATGGCAAACTTTTACAATGCCAACTTAATCCAAAGCAAGAAAAGTAACCATGAACCAAAGCAAGGCATAGCACGAAAATAGAGAAGAAGAAAAAAATACACCCATAGAGCATACCAAGAGATCAAATATTGGATGATAAAAACAAAGTTGCTGCTAAAATTAAGCCCATCCACTCCAACGATCACCTTTTAGGAAGTGTACTCAACTTAAAACCAAGCCTACAAACAGAGCCAAAAACATCAAATATACTAAAATCTCACCTAAATATCAATTATGTCAAAATGTACATAATACATAATTTCATTATAAAATTCTTAAATAAATTCAATATAAAATTCTTAAATAAATTCAAACAAAGCTAACTAAATCAAATTATACTTAAAAATCATATCTATAAACATATGATGGCTTATAACTCACAAATAACCACAATATTCATTAAGACAATTACAAATCCAATTTCAACCACCTACAAAATTTTTCTTCACTATTTATTTTTCATCATTTAAGCAAATATTAAATTAGATTACTAATTGATTAGTAGTTATACACGTTGAATTATAAACAAAACACCAATTGAGGTTCAAGTTGGATTCGAAAATAAAATAAACATTTTCATCAAAATAGGGTTTTGAGAAAATAGACTCTCGGCCTTACCTTGCATCACTAAAACCAATATGCAAACACCATTTTTTTGACAAAGATATCTGCTTAATAATTGATCCTCAAGATTTTAACTCTGTACTGAAAAAATGTCAAGTCATTTGAATCTGTATCCAATGAGTTATGGCCTAAGAAATACCTACTGCTCCATTGGCCCACCAAATGAAAAAGGCTACTATTTTAGTCATTTTTTAGGACCTTAAAGGTAGAATTAAATTATTGTTATTTCAATATCATTTGTAGGCACAAATATCCCAGTTCTAACCTAACTAGAATCATGTAATTTGGATTTCAAAAACTTAACTTATGATATAAATAGTCACTAGAGGTCAATCTAAACTTCTGGATAACACTTTTTTTTAGGATTTAATTATTCTAAACATCAATTTGCACATCCATAAGCATCTTTTTGCCATCAATTTCAACTTATAATGTCAATTTTATCAAAAATCCCAAATTATATAACCCTAGAATTTATCAAATTCAATGAAAATCTCAAGTACATGTAACCACATACCTTAATTCTCTTTCTCCTTCACTGAAGCTAATTTTCTTTCCCTTTGACTTAGAAGAATTACCTTTTTCACCTTGAAACCATCATGGCCAAACCATTTATGCAAGGACCCATGAAATTCTCACTTCAATACTTGAATTGAACCTTAAAATTCAACTAAAAACAACCTATTCTAGCTAAATAAACCCTTAAAATCAACTAGAAACAATTAATTTTAATTACCTTCAATTTGTCCAAAAACCTAACTTTTTTTATTTTTCTTAAATCTTTACCCAAGACCAAAAATTAATAGCTGAAATCATCTTCTAAAGGGGTTGAGAACATTAATCAAACTTGGAAGAATTTTGAAGAAATTAATGTGAAAAAGAAAGAAAAAAATCACGTTTTTAAGGGAGAAGAGAGAAAAACATAAGGCTACTAAAATTTGGGTGCAAGAATAGATTCTTGAGCCTTTATAGTAAGGTTTTATGTTGGTTCAAGGTCCAACCAAGTTGGGCCAACCAAATC
Organism: Excoecaria agallocha; assembly: GCA_037975025.1. NCBI lineage: Eukaryota > Viridiplantae > Streptophyta > Magnoliopsida > Malpighiales > Euphorbiaceae > Excoecaria > Excoecaria agallocha. The sequence continues at coordinate 66,510,310 of CM075810.1, forward strand.
CAAAATCCAAATCACTTTTACGGGCCAATTTGAAATCTTAAATTAATTTTCTCTCCTCTCAAGCTCAAATTCTCCTAAAATTAATATCAATATCCAAAAACAGATAGAATAGGCTACATTTAAAATTTTAACCCAAACGGAGCCCATTTTCGATCCAATTCACTTAAATTAGTATAATAACTCAAATTTCGATGTTACCATAAAAATTTCTTTTTACTGACAATAGATTTTATACATTATTTAGAGTTTGTCCATGCCTTCAGATAAATTTTTAGAGGTTAATAACTATTTTTAAGGGTCCGATCAAAGTTTAGTCAAATCGATTACTATTTAAACCGAAAATGACTTTTTCCTCATTTTTAGAATTTGGAGACTCATTTTACCTCAAATTCACTTTAAATTTCACCCTTGCACTAGCTATAACTAACATTTTTTTATGATCAAATAAAATATTTTTCGTCAATGGATGTATTTAATACTCCAATTATGCTAACCAACACCAAAAAATACTATTTACATCTAACCCGATACTTGGGCCATTACAAAGTATCTAACGAACCAGAGTCAAGGCATAACCACCAAGTGAATTTTCTCCCTTATATGATAGAGCTCTTACTTCGTCAAGTGGAAAAGTGAAGAGCAACGTCTTTGTGTGGGAGAGTTTGAGAAGAGAGGTCATACATGATAAAGTCTAAGAGGAGAGAGGTGTTTCTATGTGGAAGAGTCTGAGAAGAGAGTGGCATTTGCAAGGTAGAAGACAATTAGGGCTTTTTACCTTTTACGGTTTTTAATAATTGATTTCAATTTCCCTATGGAATGTAATTTCTGTAGGTAATTTGCCGACGAAAAATTATTTTCATTGATAAATTACCTATAAAAATTATATTTCATAAGGAAATTAAATGCAAAAAATAAATTCGTAGGAAAATTACTGACAAAAACATAATTCTGTAGGTGATTTCCTGACATAATAATTTTTTCGTAGGCAAATTACCTATGGAATCATATTTTCGTAGGTAATTACAGATGAAAATGTGATTTCGTAGGTAATTTCCCGACGCAATACTTATTTCGTGGGGAAATTATCTATGAAATCATATTTCCATAGGGAATTTCCCTACGGATTAAGTATTAAGTTGGAAAATTCGTGTCCAATTTCAGCCGTGAAAAATTGGTGCCAATTTAACGATGAATTTTTTCGATTCCATCGCTAATGTCTATCGGTAAAGTCTAGCGGAAAATATTTCCTCCATTATTTACGATAGATTTCCTCCATTATCGCAATACACACTTGTCCTCGATATTTTTGCCTACGAAAAGATTTTTTCATCAGGAATTGAAATTTCTCTTGTAGTGAAATAAGAAGTTTAGCCACGCATAGCCATGGAGAAAATTCATAAGATAAAATTAAAGCTAGACTAAAATCCTATTACATAACTGAAGTGAAATGTAGGGCAAAAAGAGAGAGAACTGAATCAATCTTTCTCACCTCTTAAAATTCCTCTAAAATAGGGTAAGTCATTGATTCCTAAACAAATTTTGAAATTAAATTAAAAATATTTGACCTAATTTAAATGATCTAAAATTACTACCTTTTATCTCCTAAATTAAAGCCTAAACATCCCTGAATATTATCTAGAGCAGAGGTGGCGACTAGGGTTATGCACAAGTCAAACTTTAAGCAATATTCTGCACTGTCGACATTCATTTAGCTTTGGGCAAGGCTAAACTTTGACCTTGCCTTCCTACCTTGGACAAGGCTAACTAATAGATTTTGTCTCTCCTCAACTCTTACTACTGAAATTGCTTCATAAATTCAATGCTTCTCCAGATTAGCTCCAATCAGCCTAAAAAACACATATTCTTCGAATTTTGATCTTACAATTAGCAAAATCAAGAAATAAGTAAAAAGTTCCTAAAATTGAGTAGAAAGAATGCAAAATAATAAGTATAAATGAGTTAAAAACATGCAATTTTGGTAACTTAACAACTGTTAAAAACAATCAAGATTTTAAAGCAATAATTGTTTATGTTTATGATATAAATAAAATATATTTTAAAATAATAAAAGGAGTCCAAAAAATTAAAATAATAAATAATTTTGTTATAATATAAATAAATAATATATAAAATTATAAATTTTACGGTTTGGAATAAAAATCGATGATCTGGTTTTAATTTTGATTTTTAAAATGTAAAATTGTAACAAAATTATCTCTTTATAATTTCGGTTACATTTAAAATTTTTAATAGTTTATCTCAGTTGAATTTTAATTCGGCCAGATTGGTTTGATTCAGTTAACCATGGTGACCCTATCCAAAACCAGTAAAAGCCCATGGGCCTCAGCCCAAAAAAGAAAAAAAAAAGAGAAAATTACATAGATAATCACTTTTTTAATCTTGATTTTAAAAAATACAATCATCTTTTAAAAATATTTAAAATTATCTTTTTTAATTTTTTATTTTTAAAAATACCGTTTCTTAAAAATACCAGGGAATCGTCGATGCTTACAATCCTAATTTTGATATTTGGTCCTTTTACGGATTTAATACTAGTTGGATCTCTCAAAGGTGTATGAACATCTCTACGAGGGTGCAATTCAAATCTTTTGTTCCTGAATCCTTGCGCCATTCCGCTGTGAGTATCTATAATTAGTCACTAGAGAACAATTCCCCATACGGCACTTGTACTGAGAACTTCTACAGGCAATAAACTACTTTCTTGACTAGCCATTCCATCGGGAACTTATCGGATTGTCAAGCTTACCCGATGATTTATGCGGGGGCATTTCTTAATAGGTTCGGCCCTACTGATAAAGGTAGTGCTAAGTGCTTGTTTTTGCTTGATTTAGCTCCTAAGAATTCAGGTCATAAAAATAAGAAAGCTTTGATCTTGGTTTTTGTAATTTTGGGCGTTGGGTTTTGATAATTGTTGGCAGTTGTTGATTTTTAAGGCAAAGGTACAGGGCCTTGAGGAGAAAGAATAAAAAAGGTAGTAATGGCAGAGGATTTGAAATAGGTTTGAATTATGGATTGGAGTTCATTAATGACAGTACTACTCTGGTTAAGTTCACGTTGGATAATGTCAAAGAGGCAACTAGGAAATTTTCAAGGGATAATATTATTGGAAGAGGTATTTGACAGCATACTAGAGAAACGTCATTAGCTTTAATGCAAAACCAATGTTACAAAATTCATACAAAGAAACCCATGAAGTGCATATTCATGCCTGTAAACCTCAACCTTTATCTCTCTCTACGAATGCCCAAAAGCAAAAACCTAAACTCTCTTCACTGCTTGAAATTAAACACAGCGACTTATGCAAATGAACTGTTCGATCAAATGCCTGAGTTGGATGTTGTTTCAACGACATACATATTTGGGCGGTTTGCTAAGCAACATCAATACAAAAATGCTATTTATCTTTTCTTAAGAATGCTTTTATTGGATATCAGACCGAATGAGTTCACTTTCAGCATAGTAATGCACTCATCAACTTCTTTAAAGAATGTTTATCTAGGGAAGCAATTTCATGCTTCTGCAATGAAAATAGGCCTTCACTCTTAAGTTTTTATGGGCACTGCAATTCTAGATTTCTATGATAAGTTAAGTACAATTGAAGAAAATCGAATAGCTTTTGAGGATATCTAAAGGCCAAATGTTGTCTCTTACATGACTTTGATATATGGGTACTTGAAAAAGGGAATGATAGAGGATGCCCTTCAACTATTCCTGAAAGAAATGCTATCTCTTGAAATGTGATTATTGGGGGTTGTAGTCAAATGCGTCACAATGAAGAGGCTATGAATCTCTTTGTTGAGCTTACAAAAGAGGTGTTGATACCTTCTCAGTATAAATTTCCTTTCATCTTTAGTGCAGCTTGCAGCACTTGGGATTGGAAAAAGTTTTCATGCTTGTGATGTGCTGTTAAGTGCTTGTGTAACTCTGATGTGTTTGTTGGCAATTCTTTGGTCAGCTTTTATGCCAAATTTGGATCCATGGAAGATCTCTTAGCTCTCAGTGAACTTTTTGATAGAAATATGCTTTGATATGCGATTTTGCACAGAACAGGAAATAAGAGGATGCAGTAGACTTATTTGAAAAGTTGAGAACTGCTGGTTTTAGACATAATAGTGTTATACTTCTTGGCCTTCTATAGACATGCAATCATGCTGGTCTTGTTCACAAAGGTTTTTGGTGCTTCAATCAAATAAGGCTTGAGATTATGCTTGCCCAAATTTCTCTGAAACTTCTTAGATGCCTGAACCTGGAAAAGAAAGTTGAATTTTGAAAATTATTTAAATTCCCAAAGAAACTTCTGGGTTTGTAATAAAGGAACATTCATAATTTGAAATATAACCTACTCAAGAAGCAATTAGGAAAAATAGGATGGCGGAATGCGAGATTTAGCTAATTTGGATGTTATATTTTTTAAAAGATATGTCAGAGACATATTTTTATATGTTGAAGCATACCACTAGGATTTTTCTTTCACGGGGCGTGGCCCCAATGCAGGTATTTCAATTCTTTTCTATTGTTTGTGAATTTGAATTGGTAAAGCACTTAACGTTTTACCATCTTGCTAGACTTGTTATTTAAAGTTTTCATAGATGAGATTATTATTGATTGGAAAAGTTGGAAAATTACAATCAAAACCATATAAATACCAAAACCAACATAATCGTTACCAAAACCGTAAAAAATGAAATCAATAGTGCCTTGAACAAAGCAATATATTTGCTCAATATGCTCACATAATCCATCTTTCAGAAATATTTCCTTCCAATTCTAAAAGTGGTTGGTTTTGTAATGATAAAAAATTTATTGTTGATGCTTGCACTTCAATTATTGGATCTGCATTTATTATATTGTTAGAGCTTAAATATAAAAAAAATATTAAAATTTAAATTTGAAAAAGAAAATCATATTATGTAATTTGGTATACTATACGATATACCCGGTATACCAGTCGGTATATCAAATTTTAAAGTGTAAATATGTTTTATTTTTCGATATACCACGTTGTATACCTGATATACCAGCATGTATACTAAGTGGTATACCAGGTATACTGACCGGTATACCAAAAAATAGAATGCAAATATGTTCTAGAATTTGGTATACTGGGTGATATACCAGGTATACCAAGTGGTATACCGGCCGGTATATCAAAAAATATAATGCAAATATGTTCTAAAATTTGGTATGTCAAGTGGTATATCAAGTATACTGGCCGATATACTAAAAAGCAGAATGCAAATATATTTTGGAATTTGGTATATCGGGTGATATACCAAATTACATAAAATGATTTTCTTTCTCAAATTTGAATTTTAATATGAAAATAGGCCAAAAGAAAATTCCAATCGCTGTTTTTAACTCAAAATTATATTGTCTTATTCTGTACTAATCAAATTCTACGTTACACAATCAAAGGTACAAACAAAATAAACAAAAACAACTGTTAGAGACAAGCTAGAAGTCCTGCCACAAGTTTTGTACAAATTACGGGATATTAATCGTTAATACAGTATTATTTACAAATATTACATTGTTAATTATTCTCCCTTCTCAATTTATCCTGGCTGCATTTTACATTATATTCTTAATTATTGTATAGTAAAATGACCAAACTTCTTATTTTACTGTATTTATTAAACCTGGATAGACATATTCTTGGTAGCAATCTGCAAAATTGTATAGATGTTTAATTCTTTAGCAAGCTTTAGTTAATCCAGGACTGGATGGAGTAGTTGCATTTAAAGGAATTTACACCACTGATATGAGCAAAGATATCCGAAGAATCAACCATGTCTTCTCCTTCTTTCACTACCATCTACATTTATAAACATTATAATTTAATTAGAGCAGTTTTTTCTTAAAAAAAATAAATTATCTAAGTAATTGAGATTAAGAATCTTACATCATCCTCATCTTCTTCTTCATGGTTTCTGCAAGCAGCTCTATTAGCGTCTCCAAAGTCATCATTCTTAGCAAACCTTCCTTTGACTCGTGGCATGCTATCTGCCAGTGTTTTTCTACATGCATACTGTAATATTTTTTATTAAACGATTAATCTTGAAAAATACACAATCTTGAAAATAAAATAAGAAAAAAAGAAAAACAAAGAGGAAACCTTGATTTTCTTGCTGAAGTTTCTTTCATTCATTTTCTTCATGTACCTATGGATTTTCTCTTTCCTTTGCTTAAAAGAGAGTTTTCCAACTTTGAAAGTCGAATCTTGCAAACTTGAAATTTCTGATGCCAATGGAGTGGAACTTCCAACCCGACCCACGAATTGTTGATTTTCGTTGTTAATTGCCTTTCATATATAACAATTCATGAGACTTAGGAAAAGAAAATTCAAGAATTCCTCTATTAAAACACAATTATTTATTAGTCCAATTACTTGTATATCACTAGGATTAAATATTCTAGGAATTGAATCAAGACTGTAAATTCCACCATTATCCTCCTGGAATTCCATTTCTTGAGGTTGTAATTCTGGAACCAGAAGAATTCCAATATCTCCAACAACAAAAGTGCAAATCTAGCATGGAGATGAAATTATCAATCATTAAAAGTGTAGATCCGACAGGAAGAAGAAGGGAAAAACTCAAAAAAGAAATGAGTAAGAGATTAAGAGTTTATGTAAAATTAAAAAAGAAATATTTTTAAAAATGAAAAATTAAAAAAATGTAAAGTTAAAAGGGAAAAAATGGATATTTTTTAGGGATGAGCATGGACTGATTAATCGGTCCATTAACAATTTTTTTAAATCAGTTCATTATTATCGATTAACCGCTATATTGATTTCAATTTTTAACTCGATTTTTTGGATCGATTTATCTGTTAACCATTAAAAAATTTTAATATATAAATTTAATATATTATACAATTTATAATATTATTCTTAATAGTTAAAAACGTTTTAAAAATAAAAAAATACTAATTAAATATAATATCCATTAAAATAATCAAAATAAAAATAAAATTTCCATAATTAATTATAAAAATTAAAAATATTCAATATAAAATTAATAATAAAATGTTAATTATGCATATAATTTTAATATTTATTTACTAAAAATATATATTTTACAAAATTATATATCATAATATTTATAAATTATACAAAAATTGAAAAATATAAATGTAAAATTTAAAATATAATTCATAATATATATATATATATATATTCGATTTCGGATCAGTTAATCATCAATTTTTAACTTAAAAATCATAAACCTAAAATTTTAATTTAGTTAATCTTAAAATCAATTTAATTTTAAATTAATTTTTTAATTAACTTAAATTTTGATTAACGATGCTCATACCTAGTATTTTTAGTTGCAATTTTTTGTTTGGTAGTTGTGCGAAACTGCCAAAAAAAAAATAAAAGAATTAAACCGAAATAATCATTGTAAAACGAATATGATTCTTCGATACTTGCGTTCTTCACCGGGACTTCTACCTCTTCCTGCGTTGTTTTGTTTGGCGAATATGGGAGTATGTTTCCCTCGTCTTCCTCTAAATCTAAACAATGTCTCTTCAGTTTCAGCTCAAACCCCATATTCTTCCTCTCTTTCCTCTCCATCTCAGACCAAATCCCATTTGCTTCCCTTCAAATTCAAATTCCAATATCAAAAGATCCCAATATCCCACCTATAAAATCCATTTAAAAACCCCACTTAAACCCATCAATGTCATCAAATTCCCTTCTCTGCTACAAAAGAACCCGAACCAATTCAAACAACATCCCAATCCCATCTCCCGTACTACGCTTCACTCTCTATCCGCAGTCAGACCCTATATTCTCTCCCAGCGCAACCCCATTCTCCTTGGCTGGTTCTGCAGTCTCGTTTCAGTCCTCTCTCTCTCCCACTTTGTCCCTAGGCTTGGCCAATTTTCCTCGGCAATTGGAAAGACCGATTCTTTTCGATTAACGAATGATGGGTTTGTGCTTGCTGCTATCTTCCTGGCCAAGTTGATTGCTACTTATGGGCAGCATGCGCTTTTGTGGGAGGCAGCGGTTAATGCGGGTTATAAGATCCGGGTGCGTGTCTTCGAGGAGGTTTTGCACAGGGAATTGGGATTTTTCGAGGGAGGTGGTGGTGTTTCTAGTGGAGATATTGCTTACAGGATCACTGCTGAGGCTGCGGATGTTACTGATACTCTGTATGCACTTCTCAATGTGAGGGAAATTTTTTTTTTATATGAATATTGCAGGCCCATGTGCTTGTTTATTTCAGCTTCTTCCTCAAAATTGCAGCACTTGCTTGTGTATATTGGAAACTAAAAATTATGGTTAAATGCCAGAACCGAACGTTTCTGTGACATCCTCTCTCTGTGTTGAAGGCCAAGACATGAATTCTTCTTGGGTAGATTTAAACGTACTTTGTATTCCATTATAGTTATGAACGAATATGCTCTGTATAAGCATCATTCTGAGTTGTTGGTGATGATGTTATAGAATGTGGGGCATATAAAGCTTTTCTCAACAAAGTTTGCATGATGTTATTCTAGTAGTTAATTATTGTAAGTGTAATACTTGTCACAGACCATAGTGCCCAGCGCTCTGCAGTTATCAGCTATGGCAAAACAGATGTTGGCTATCAGCCCTGTCCTCTCCTTGATTTCAGCCTTGGTGAGGAATTAAATCATCTTATATGCGTGCATGAGTATGCAGACATGTTTTATATGCATAGTCTTCAATTGGCCTGCAGGTCGTACCGTGCATGGCTCTTGCCATTGCATATCTTGGTGAAAGGCTTCGTAGGATATCTAACAAGGCACATCTTAGCATCGCAACTCTTTCGGCCCATCTCAATGAGGTTCATTTTGCAATCAATTTCATAAGCCAACATCTCAGTTTAACATGATTCTTGGATGGCTGTGTTCTTATTTTATCAAGTATGTTGCTTGTTTTACAAACTCCTTTTTCCCGTTGTGCACAAGTATTATTTCAGGGACTCTAACCAAATCATTGAATATACTTGGATATTTCTTACATGTGTTCATAATGCACACAAATCTGAAGGGTATCCACTTGGCAACTTTACTGTGGATGTTTGTCTGTCACACCTGCTATTTATCATGCTTGTTAGCTAGTATGTTTCTTATGTTTCTCCACTTTCATTCTCTCTATTTTAGGTCCTCCCAGCTATTCTTTTTGTGAAAGCAAACAATGCAGAGCAATGTGAGAGTGCCAGATTTCAAAGGCTTGCTCATATAGACCTAACTGAGCAACTTAGAAAGAAGAAAATGAAAGCTCTCATTCCTCAAATCATACAGATTATCTATTTTGGAGCATTATTTACCCTTTGTTGTGGATCCTTGGTGATTTCTCGTGGTTGTTTTGATGGTTGTAGTATGGTTTCTTTCATTACATCATTGGTTTTCTTGGTTGAGCCAATACAGGTAAATGATCTATTCTTTCGAAAAAGGGATTTTTTTTCTCTTCTTATATTGGTTTGTTCCAATGACTAGGAAGAAAAATAATTGTTATAAGCTTGTGTTTTTAATATTTAATAAGATATTTATTATTTTTGGTATTAGTTGATATTGCTCTTTAGCCATATTACATCTGTCTTAAGTAATCTGTCTGAATCTGGAAACCTGTGCAGGATGTTGGAAAAGCATACAATGACTGGAAGCAAGGAGAGCCAGCTATTGAACGATTGTTTGACTTGACAAGGTTAAAATCTAAGGTAAGTGAAGTATTTTTCAAACCATAACTGCCCTCTGAGTTTTTTCTCTTCATCTTTTCTGAACTGTAACTTTTTTTCTTTTCTCTGAAGTAAACTTTTAAGTTTTCTAGAGCTGAATTGATTTCTGCAGTGTATCAATTAATTAGTTTGTGATTTTAAGCCAACCATTTGCATCTAACTAAGTGCATGCTTTGTGTCATTTCGACCACATCATTCAATGTGATAAATATTTGCTAAAGAGAAAAATAGAGAAATAAACTGCACAATATGATTATTTATGTGAATATTGTCTTCAATGTCATATTTGTAGTGAAAATATGATGATTTATGTGAATATTGTCATCACTGTCATATTTGTAGTGAAAATATGTAAGGTGTCCCATTTATTTGCATGAGTGGATGAAGGCATTTAGCAACATTCTGGAAATTTCTAGCTTTAGATTTTCACAAATTTTATGAAGTTAGGTTCTATATTTAAAAATGTTGTAGTGTAGCAAATTGTTTTCTTTGTGCATATGATAAACTAAATTCACCCATTATTTCTCTTATATACATAGAGTGGACCAATCTAAGTCTAAATTCATTTCTCGCATCTTTCAGTGCTCGAATGAATTATGTAACCCTGTAATATTTTTTTGTTTGCATGTGGCATAATTTAGATTTAAAATTATAGACATTTTTCTTTTGTAAGCACAAATTTCTGATGGATTTATTTTGTGACAATATAACAATGATGTGTAAGTTTGAAGGTGTTAGAAAATAATCCATCTGAACTAGAACGGGCTCGGATATATGCTAATAATTCTTAGCATTTTTGTTCATCTTTCTTGGGATATTCTGTCTCTCTCTGGCTCAAAGATGTTTCAATCAGTGATGATATCATCTTAGGAGTTCTTGAATATTCATCAAGCTCTCATGCTTTGCATTCTTACACAATGATGTGCCTTTTGAAAACCCCACGATGTGTTTTGCATAAATACTAACAGAATGGTTTATCTGCCTGCTATTTACAAGTGTACTTCAGATGGGCATTTATAAATGTCCAATAAACACCAGACATGTAGGTAGAGGATGTAATCCTTTTGTTTAGCAATGTCATAGTCAACAATTATCTTTGTAAATTATTATTTATAATTGCAGTCTGAAACTATCTCCTGAATATTAGGTGATTGAGAAAGCAGAGGCCATTGATTTGGACAATATTACAGGGGATATCAAATTTCTTGATATCTCATTTAAATATGGGGACAACTGGCCTCTTGTTCTCAATAGTGTGAACCTTCATATTAAAGCTGGAGAGACAGTAGCTATTGTTGGCCCCTCTGGAGGTGGAAAGACGACCCTCATTAAATTGCTTCTTCGCCTTTATGACCCTTATTCTGGTGAGGCTTCTGAATTAGAATTTTTACTCATCCCTTAATAAATGGTTCTTTCACTTCCTTTTGCAAATATTACTCTGATCCTCCAATTTCTACAGGTCGTATACTTGTTGATGACCATGATATCCAAGACCTCAAGTTCGAAAGTTTGAGGAGGCATATTGGTTTGGTTTCTCAAGATATAGTGAGTGATTTTGAACTTCCCTTTTTGGCTTTTCAGTCCTCATTTCTATCGTAGAATGGCAAATAAACAAAAAATGAGATGAAAAGCTTGATGTATCAATTTGAACTCCAGATTATATATTCAGTATCAAAATGTCAAATGAAATGGGAAATGGCTTGCTCCTAAAATGTTTTCAAGTAGAAATCTTGGAGTCAGTTTCTTTTATACCTTAAGGGTTCTTCTATTTTTTTTTTTTTCCTATTGTTATCATTATCATTTTATATCTATCAAATGATAAACTTCTGCATCAAACTGGGATGACTGGGCAAATATTTGTTATCTGCTGGGCATTGAAAATTTAGGTGTTTGTCTAGTTAGCTTTGCGTGTTATCACGTGTAATGGTAGCTCTATAAGCAGCTTGGTAGTTAAAATTGTTTTAGGAAATGTAGTGATTAAACAAAGCAGTGCTTTGAATCTCTCTCAACTGCTTAATTTGACCAACAAATTTGTTTGACCCAGACACTTTTTTCGGGAACAGTTGCTGAAAATATTGGATATAGGGACCTAATGTCAAAAATAGACATGGAGAAGGTTGAAATGGCAGCAAGAACTGCAAATGCTGATGAATTTATAAAAATGCTCCCTAGAGGATACAATACAAGTATTGGACCAAGGGGCTCAAGTTTAAGTGGAGGTCAGAAGCAAAGGTGAAACTTTCAATCCAAATAGGCATATAGCTGTAGATGAGATGATTGATTTTCTAACTTCTGTTGACTAAAAATTAATTATGACTGATTAAATTAGTTTATTTCTTATGTTCCTTGGCTCACAAAATGTGCAGATTAGCTATTGCAAGGGCACTCTATCAAGGTTCTTCTATATTAATTTTGGATGAAGCAACTTCAGCTCTAGATAGCCGATCCGAGTTTCTGGTTAGGCAAGCTGTGGAGCGCTTGATGGAAAAACATACTGTAAGGACCAGTGCTCATCCTCTTAGCTTAACATGTACTCTCTTTGAGGGATAGATGTAAGAGCAACATGAGGGCTCTTTTTAGCAGTATGTTACCGTACTAGAGTTAAAGTGATGAGCCAAGTCCAAGGCAGGTCATGACATCCAACCTACGGCTCTAGTGGATTTGTGACCAATACTTTGGTGCCACACTTGCATAGACCAGGTCCATGGAAAGATTCATGGACCAAACCAATTATAGAACGCCATATTTGAAAATGCCTATGGACCATGATTTTTTTTTTTTTTTGGTTTTTACTGTATATGCTGACTTCGAAAGGTATATTTGACGTGGTTTATATGTGATAGGTGTTCATCATTGCTCATCGGTTGGAAACTGTTCGGATGGCTAAACGAGTGTTCATTTTGAATGATGGCAAATTTGAGGAGTTGACACCCTCGAATTTCTTAGGAGCTTACAGTAATTCCCTTGAATCAGCTGGACTTGTGATTTGAGCAACACGTCAATACATTGAAGATGAAGTTGGACATTTTCTTTCAGCAACTTGGATTGCAAAAATTTCACTATTTATTACACCCTTAGTCCTAAGTCAATTGTCACTTAAAAAAAAAAAAAATTGTCCCTGTTACAGAATATTGTATATAACTAGAATATAGGCTTTTCTTCTTAGCATATAGACTTTGTACTTTTCTCCTTGTATATATAGATAGTGTAAACTCATAGAGATTTGAATGAATATAAAGAAAACTATTCTTACATTATTTTGTTACATGCTATCAGAACTTTAAGCTCATTTGCATCTCTGGATGGGTTATTGTTTCTTTTAGGCCACGTCTTCCAGTGATTGTTTTGTCTTGGGTCACATATTCCAGTGATTGATTTGTCTCACCACCACCTTGGGTAGTAGGGGTGAGCATTTGTTCGGTTCGGTTCGGTTTTGGACCGAACCGATTGAACCGAAAACCGAACTTCAGAAAATTTAAGAATTGAACCGAAATCGAAGTATATAGAACCGAGAATCGAATGGACCGAAATAATTTCGGTCGGTTCGGTTCGACCGGTTTTGAGTCAATATGGGCTTTTTTTAATTGGACTTTTAACTTATATGGATCCATAAATTAAATTAATTTATATTCAACAAAATAAATTCATTTAAAATAACTAAAATTAAAATAATATACATAAATTTATTATATTATATCTATAATAAATTTCTCAATAATTTATCAATTTAAATTTCATTTTTTTATTTATCAATTTCTCAATAATTTATCAATTTGAATTCAATTTTAACACTATATATAACTGTATAACTTGTAAGTTGCGGATGGCTTTCTCAACTATAAAGATATCAAATTAATTAAGGGTAATTATAAGAATTTCTTAATTTAAAATAATATATACTTACAATTAAATTATAATTTTATAGTTTATTTGCAACTATAACTCTCTTGAAGCATTCAACTATATATTAGCTCCTAAAAATACACATCAATTTTGATCATTCTTACTCAAATATCATGGACGTTAATTTCACTAACCATGGCTAATTTTAATTTTTTTTAAAATTATATATCATTCAATTGATTTTTTGATAATTTTAAGATAAATTATTAAAAATTTGGTTTTTTAATCACCGTTAGTCGAGTTTATTGAACTTATATAAATATTTCAAATGCAAATTAAATTAAAAAATATATATTGAATTATTGATTTAAAATGAACTCAAAATTTAGATTTTTCATTATTTAAGAAGTTAGATTTGTTAATATTCGATTGAAAATTCATTATCCAAATTGAAATTAAAAGAGAAGTATGGTCATTTAAATTTTAATTTCAAAGGAATTAATGTGTGTTTAGACTTTAGAGTCTAATAAAGTATTAAACATTTAGACAAATAGGATTTAAAGGTAACTAATTCGTGGAATTAATTTCTGAATTTAGTCATCAATATCTCCGCCGTTCAAATTTGGCATCAATTAAAAAAATAATCAATTACTCACTGTCAAATTAAAAAATTTAATTTATTAATTAATGCATTAGTTAGAATTTGATATTCAATAATCTACTATTATATATATATATATATATTGGCATCAATTAAAAAAATAATCAATTACTCACTGTCAAATTAAAAAAATTAATTAATGTATTAGTTAGAATTTGATGTTCAATAATCTACTATTATATATACACACACACAACTGTGCCCACGCTGCCAAACATTTGGCTTAAGAAAAATTTAATAGCCATGACGCTTGCAGTGGGATTTGAACCTTGGACCTCAAGGAATTGTTTTTGTTTCCTAAACCATCAAGCCAACTTATATTAGTTGAAATATTAATACTATAAATTATATATATATATAAACTTCGGTCGGTTCGGTTCTTTCAATTTTTTAATTTTAAAAATCGAACCGAATAAACCGATCTTTTATTTCGATTCAGAACCGAATGAATCGAAAACCGAAATAACCGAACCAAATAGACCAAAATCGATTTGGTTCGGTTCGGTTTTCGGTTCCGGTTCGGTTTTGCTTAGCCCTATTGGGTAGGTGCAAAAAGCCTTAGTCTGGACTTTTCGTAGATTTCGGCGATGGAGTGTATAGTGCAAGCCTTACGTATTGATTCAAGTTTTTTAGGCAATTCTTGCACGCCGGTGTGTGTAGATGCGTGTAATGGAATATTTGTTTCCGATCTTCCTCTCTGGCATCGACTCGTTGTTTTCGGCCATTCTCTAGTGCTCAGGTGGTCATTTAGTACTTTCTTAAAGAGGTTTCTTCTCTGTGATAGTTTGGTCCTTTCTTCAAGAGGTTTCTTCTCTCTATTTCTCATGGCTCTCTCTCTTATATGGGTTTCCTAGCTTAGTGAGGATTTGTTTGTTGCATATCTTGAGTCTTTGTTTTGCTGCTTCAATTTGCGGCAGCTACTAAGAGTGCATTGCATTTGTCATGGAAGGTTGAATCTTAGGTTTTTTTTTTCTATGGTTGTTGCTATTGTCTTGTGTTATTGGATTGCATTTCATTCAAATTTGGGTATTCTAGTTACTGCCACTAGTGTTTGGGTATTTAGCAAGTTCCTTTTTGCTTGATTGTGTTGATTAATCTTCTTCTTCTTCTTCTTCTTCTTCTTCTTTTTTTTGTGTGTTGGTATTATTTAATATGAGTTGGAACAAGAACATAATATGATGTTGTCTGAATCCCGTTATACAAAGCATACATGTAAAAATTGCATAATCAGAAGTCCAAACTAGCAAACGTTGCTACTAATAATACCTTTGGGGAGTTTATTACGATTTGTGTAGATGAGCATGCAAAATTCACTCAATATTAGAAATCTTTAAAAGCTTTACCTATCTCTCCTACGGTTGGGTTAATGAATCAAAATACTTGTCTTTAGTCTTCCTTGTCCTAATGGGTTATTGATTCTGGTGCTACAGATCATATGATAGGTAAGCAAAGTATTTTCTTTACCTTTTAGTTATGCATATTTTCTCTAGTTACTATGGCAGATGGGTCCACTTGTCAAGTTCATGGGCTTAGCATAGTTAACCCAACTCCATCAATTTATTTAGAATCACTTCTAAATATAGTGAAGCTTGCTTTCAATTTGGTTTTTGTAAGTAAACTTACACATGATCTTAATTGTTGTATTTTTTTCTTCCTTGATCATTATATCTTTCAAGATCTTGTAACAAAACAGACCGTTTTAAAGATCATGTCTCAGGAGATCTCCATATTTTTGATAGATAGATATCAAGGCCCGTTGCTTGTTCTTGTGTTCTATCTTCTTTTGAAGCACATTGTAGGTTAGGGCAGCCCTCTCTGCTATCTCTGAAGAAACTATGTCCTTAATTTTCCAATAATTTTTTCCTTGATTATGAGTCATGTTAGCTTTCCAAGCACTACTATAGCTCTTTAAGTCCTTAAATTAACAAACGAGCTAACTCCTCATTTGAATTAGTTCTTTCAAATGTTTAGGGATCATGTTTTGTGGTGGCCAAATCGGGGTTCAAGTATTTTATAATGTTTGTGAATGATTACTTTCGTATGACTTGTGTGTTTCTTATGAAAACTCATTTTGAATTATTCAATTATTTTTATGCATTTTGTGCTAAGATTAAAATTCAACTTGATGTTTATGTTTGCACATTAAGGAGTGTTAATGCCAAAGAATACTTTTCAGATTTTTTTCAGACATACATGACTCAAAATGGCATACTTCATCAGTCCTCATATCCTGATACACCATCTTATAAAATGGAGTTACTGAGAGGAAAAACAAACATTTGCTTGAGGCAGCACAAGCTCTCTTTTTTAGATGATAGTTCCTAAATAATTTTGGGCCAAAGTTGTGTCCATTTCTTGCTACTTGATTAATCTCTTGCCCTCTTTAGTGCTTACTTGTAAGACTCCTTATTTTGTTCTTTTTCTATTTAAGTCATTGTTCCTATAAAACCAAGAATATTTGAGAGCACTTGTTTTGTTTGAGGTGTTCAACCTTATATCACTAAATTGGATTCAAAGTCATTGAAGTGTGTTTTCTTGGGATATTCTCGTCTTCAAAAGGGTTATAGATGTTGTTGTTAGAAACTTGATAGGTATCTTGTGTTTATTGATTTTACTTTCTGGGAGAATAAACCTTTGTACTTATCTTTTGATTCTACAAGTCAAGGAGAGGTCGATCATTGCTTGGTCTACAATGTTACTACAAGACCCCCAAATGCTCTCGTTCCTATTGCGCCAGGTAATTTTGTTCCTCCTACTCCAAGTGATCTTGTTCCTACTATTTTAGGCGATTTGGCTCCCCTAACTTCTATTCTTGCTCTAGCAAAGCCATCTATTATACATGTTTATTTTAAGAGACATGGAACCTCCAATACAATGCTTAAGTTAGATCCAGTCCTAGGTGATCTGATCTTTCCATTGCCTTATGGAAAGGCAAATGCCAATATGCATGTCCTATTGGTAACTTTATCTATAATGATCATTTATCTTAATCTATATGTTCTTTATTATTTCTCTCGACTTGGTCTCTATTCCTCAAACTTTTAAAGGAGTTTTGTCTCATTTCGTTTAGCGTCATGCAATGATAGAAGAGATAAGTGCTTTAGATGAAAATCACATTTGAGATTTGGTTAATTTGCCTAAAGGGAAGAAAGCTGTAGGATGCAAATGGATTTTTATAGTTAAGGTTAATCCAGATGATTCCATGGCTAGACTTAAAGCCAAGCTTGTTGCAAAAAGATATGCTCAAACATATGGGGTGGATTGTTCAGATATCTTCTCTCCAGTGGCTAAATTTACTTCTGTTAGATTATTTATCTTTATAGCTACTTCGTAGCACTAGCCTTTACACCAATTAGACATAAAGAATGATTTTCTTCATAGAGATCTTTAGGAATGAATGTACATGGAGCAACCACCTCGGTTTATTGCTCAAAGGGAGTATGGGAAAGTGTGTTATTGGAAGAAATCTTTTTGGATTTCCTAGTTAGATTAGAATTCTATTTTATATTCCTAACTAGAGTTTATTTCTTACTTAGCTTTTATCTTTCCTTATTAGAATAAATTTAGGAATTTTTATTTTCTTTATAAATAGCTTGTATCTTTTAGGTTTGTTAAGATGAGAGAATTAATAAAAATTTTATTCTTAAAACTTTTCATGGTATCAGAGTCTTGCTCTTCATAGAAGTTGAGTTTTCTCCTTTTAAGCAATAGGTAAAATACCCATTTTTAGAAAAGTATCAAGAAATTGAGTTTTCCTTCTTGTTACATCAGAAAAAATTTCTAATTTTTTTGTGTGGTTTGAAAACCCTATAACACCAGAATTTAGTTTTAAATCATGAATTTTTTCTGGTGTGGTATAAAAACCTTAGAACATATCCTAATTTTTGGTGTGGTTTGAAAACTCTATAACATCAAAATTTAATTAGTTAAAAATCCCTAATTTTTTTCTGGTGTGGTATAAAAACCTTAGAACACTAAAACTGGGGCTATACCATTTGATTTCGATTTCTTTTGTTGCATGAAGCCTTATCTAGATAGCCTTTTCCTATCATTGTTGGATTTCTTAGGTGTTGAGCATTTTTATTACAAATCGATGTTCATGCTTAATATCAGTACTAAGCATGTAATGGCAAGAGCCTTAGAGAATTTCAAGAACTGCCGTCATTTAGTTTTGTACTGCAAAAATGTGTTTACTAAAGCACTTCACAACAGGACTTGTCACATTTTGTTTTACAAGTTGGGCATGTTTGTATCTATGCACCAACTTGAAATGGAGTGTTGGATTTTCTAGTTATATTATAATTATATTTTATATTCCTAACAAGAGTTTATTTCCCAGTTAACTTTTATCTTTCCTTATTAAAATAAATTTAGGACTCTTTTTATTTTCTTTATAAATAGCTTGTACCTTTAAGGTTTGTTAAGATGAGAGAATTAATAAAATTTTTATTCTCAAAAATCTTCAAATCTCTTTATAGATTGAAGAAATCCCCATGCCTGGTTGGCAAGTTTAGTCAGGTGATTTAGGAATTTGGATTGATGAAAAGCTAGTGTGATCACTCAATCATTTATAGACAATCTACAACTAGTATTATTTTTCTTATTATTTATGTTGATGATATTCTTATTACTGGAGATGATTATGTAGGAATTTTGTCTCTCAAGTCATTTGACATGCCAAGTTTCATATGAAAGACTTGGGTTAGCTAGAATAGTTTTTAGGAGTAGAAGTAATAAGAAGCAAGAAATGAATTTTCTTATCTCAAAGGAAGTATGTACTTGATCTGCTTGCAAATATTGAAAAGATGGGAGCTTAGCCTTATAGCATGCCAATGGATCCTATTGCATAACTTATAAAAGATGATGATAATCCTTTTGATAATTTAGAGAGGTATAAGAGGTTAGTTGGAAAACTAAACTACCTCACAGTGAATCATCTGGACATTACTTATGTAGTTAATATTGTTAGTCAATTTATGTTTGCGACTATAATTAAACATTGGGTAGTTTTAAAACATATTTAATGCTTCTTGAAATAAGCTCTTAGATTTGGCATATTATATAGATATCATAGGCACACTCACATTGAATGTTTTATAGATGTTAATTGGGCTAGATCCAAGATTGATATGAGGTCTGTTATAGGCTGTTGAGTCTTTGTTGGTCAAAACTTGGTATCATATAGAAGCAAGAAACAATATGTTGTATTCTGATCTAGTGCAGAATCTGAGTATAGAGCTATGGCACAGTCCATATGTGAAATAGGATGGATCCAACATCTCTTAGTTGAAGTTGGGTTGAAATCTTTATCGCCTTAAAAATTCTAATGTCATAATCAAGTTATTCATATCGCCTCGAATCCAGTGTATCATGAAAAAACTAAACACATTGAGTGTTATGACCCAAATTCGGTCATTACCAATGCATAAACTGCCTAAATAATAGTTTATGCAAGCCTTAACGAACAATCAAACTACAAAATTTACTCAATCCATAAAAGGGCTCAATACATGAAAGAGCTAAATTTTAAAGTTCAATTTTAAAGTTCCAAATACATGCCAAAAGTTAAACTACGAAGTTTCCACAAAAATACAAAGAAATTATTTGAGATTCTAAAGTTTGACTAATGTTCTAATTTGAACGTAATGTTGTCTATTTCAAATTCAATAGCAAAAGGAAATAAGGTCCTTGTCAATTGAAGGATAAAAGCTGCACTAGCTAAATGGAACTATTAATCTACAAAATAAAGAGGGTAAAGTGGATGTGGTTCAAGTGCAGTGACTCGATGAATGATAGCTACAGCACACAACGAACCAAGAATAGGTAAAAGTTCATAGTAATAAAATATATTCAACAACTAAAACAGTATAATAAACCATAAAATAAGTCATTTAATAAGCATAATAATTTTAAATAAATAAATTAACAGTTCAAAATCACATATCAAAACTATGGTACAGTTTAATAGGGTGATGATATTCCACACCACCAAATGCTAGATAATAAATGAGCCATCACAAATATCATGTAATGCTTCTAATGCATATGTCAATGGCGTATGATGCATTATATGATTTCCTAAACATGTGATATCTTTGGTGGAACCAAATACAAATTTAGATAACAGATTGCTCAAATAAAGCCAGATACAGATATATATAATAACTTATCACATGTACTGGTTTGAAAACAAATTTTCACCAAGACAACTTATAAATTTTTTTAGCAGAAAATAGATATAATTTCAAAGAAGATAACAAATAGGTTTAAATAATTTGATATATAGTTCATATAAAAAAATTAATCATTTACTGAAACATGTAATAAATAAAAAATAATTCAGAAATATGTTTTCAAAATCTAAAACTTTAAAGTACATAATAACCAACTTAAGTAAAATTAAATGAATAAAAATATCAGTCAAATTAACATATTAAATAAAGATTAAAATATGCATAAAAACTAATTTAATAACAATCAATAAAATACTATAGGAAATTACCATAAGGGTAAATTTCATAAATTTACTTGATAAACGATTTAGGATATTTTTAATAATATAGAGTAATTATACTACAATATTTTGGGTATATATATATTCAAAATAACTGTGTATTGTAATTACCACTCATCTGAAATTCCAAAGCAAGCAAAGTGTAGGCCACGGGAATATCGAAATATCCTAACCCAAATAAGAAATGTCACTATCCTAACGATTAAAATGGCTAAGAAAACTTAACTATCCTAACATCTAGCCTATTAAATAGGAATAAATTCAATATTAACAACAAAATGTTTACAGATTTTAACATAATAATAATAATAATAATAATAATAATAATAATAATAATAATAATAATAATAATAATAATAATAATAATAATAATAATAATATGAGAACAGAGAGATTAAAACAATTAAATGGGTTTTGAAAGACCATAAGAGATTGAAAAAGAGAAAGAATGGCTTAATGACATCAGTATTTCATCCTTATAGCAATTTACTATATATATATATATATATATATATATATATATATATATATATATATATATATATATATAGCAAACAAAGGTATATTGTAATGTCCAAAATAAGAGTTAAAAAGGAAAACTAATAATTTACATGAAATAATCATTGTTAAAGTATTTAATTAATTGATATATATATATATATATATTAGCTTTTAAAAAAAGGACAAAAATAATAAAAGCCAGTCTTTATTTGTTTTTTAGTTATTATTTATCTATTTGTTATAAAACTAATTAAAGTAAAGGCAGATATAGTATGAATAGAGAATTTTCTCTTATTGATTGTTCCCACTGAATAACCATAGTAGGATATTTATAGATACAAAATAGAAGAGGTAGACCTCTACTAGTATTGGAAGAAGGATGAGTTTGATAGCTATCCATATATTTCATAATTATCACAGTACTTCCCCTTCGATGACTATGCACTATAAATATGACTCGTTAAAATCTTGCTAAGAAAAATCCCATGGGATAAAAAATCCAATGAAGGGGAAAAAGTATATAATATCTTTAATACACATCATAAAGTTGTTTCATTAAAAATCTCAACAGAAAAATCCAGTGAAAAAAAATCTTAGTTAAGAAAAAAATAGTACGTGTATTTTTCTTCTTATAATAATATCGATACACAACTTTAATTTTGTGCATGCAGAATTTCGATACGTAATATTATAATTTTTTTTAAATGAACCACATATCCTCTGGATATACTTACTATATATCTTTTGGATATATTATGCATTAATTAAAAAATAACAACTAAAACTTATTTTATAAAATTACATGGTGTACATTTACAAGCGTGTACAAATCCATCTACACATATTTCATTTATTTAAGATGAAAAAATTTATAAAATCTAATAATAGAGTCATATGTACAATGGGTACATGATTAATGTCTTAAATGATTTTCTTAACCATTTCTATCTTTATCTTAATTGTCAACCATTTTGGTAGTGAAAATTAATCATACTATAACAATAATTATCATTTCTTGAACATACTATTTTTATGGCCATAATTCTAAAATGTTTCATTCACTTCAACGGATGAAATAGGTGTAATAAAATAATTTCATAACATGTATACAACATAATCATATTATAACTATTATAAATGAATGCATTTAGTAATTTAATTCAAATATTTCTAAATAATTACTTAAAGAAAATAAAATTATCCAAATAAAATATATATGATTATATAGAGAACTAAAATCTTTAAAATAATATGTAATTTTAAGTAAAAATTTGATAATTACTAGGAATGAGCATGGATCGGTTAACCAGTCCATGAGCAAAAAAATTAACCAATCCATTAATATCGATTTTTCAAAATTACTAACCATTAACCAATCTGTTACATTCGGTTAACCAGTCTATCGATTTCGCTTTTTCGGTTTAGTTAACCAATATTTTTCGGTTAACCATTAAAATTTATAACATAAAATTATATAACAAAAAATTTGATAGAGTTTAATTCAATTTTCAATGTTTAAAGTAATTTAATATAAAAATTACAAAACAAACATAATTTACTAGCCAAAATTCATGTTTTATTAATTAATAGCTAATATTATAAAATAGATTTGATATTTATTGAAAATTACTATATTTGATTCTAAGTCAAATAAAATTTTGGATAATAATGTAATTAAATGCTATTAAGTAAAATATGAATACCAATATATGATAAAAAAACATATATAAAGTTAATTGTATACTATATATAAATATTGCTATATAATTAAAGAGAATGATATAATATACATTTAGTTTAAAATATTATATAAATTTAATAGAAAAATATAAAAAATTAAGGTATAAACACAAAAATATATTTTAAAGTATTATTTTATATAAATTTTAGAGAGAAATAGAGAAAAATTAAAGGTATAAAAGTAATATATATATATATATATATATATATATATATATATATATGAACCGGTTAACCATGGATTAATGGTTAACCGATACTTAAAAATTTAAATCGTAGCCATTAACAAAAAATATAAAATTTAAAATCCATAACCGAGTCCATCGGATCGGTTAACCATAAAAATTGATTTGATTTTACGGTTAACCATATTTTCGGTTTTTTTTGCTCATCCCTAATAATTACCATATAATGCATGATTACATAATGCATCAATAGCAATAATATATAATCATGAAATATATTGTATCTAGTAACTTAACAACTATTAGTGTACTCAATGGAAGATGATATATAAATATATAATCACATTAGAAAACAATTTTCTTTCAATCAAACAGTACTTGATATTTATTTCGAGATAAAATTTAGTTTACGAAATTTGTTAAAATATTTTGAACTCTTCAAGAGTTTCAGTAATTAAAATCATAAATAAATCATGACAATAGGTAAACTATAATACTTCAAAATCATATACATAAAATTCAATGCATATATTGAAATAAAATTTTTCAGAAATATTTATAGGTTTCAGGCATGATAAATCTTTCAGGAATTATATGCAATTTTATTATCAAATAGGCAAATAGTATCAATTATTTAACTACTAATATATTACTAAATTAGCAAACAGTAAAAACTTATTGCATTCATTATAAGAAAATATGTATTTTTCTAATCAATGCCAATCTATTGCAATAAATACCATAAAATAAATCATATTTTACGAATTCATTGTTTATTACATGAATATCAATTGTACTCTTTTGGCATCATATTTTTAATAGTTTGAACTGCGGGTATAAAAATTCATATTGAATGCAATTAATATCTATATTTTTCAGCAGATTTAATTTTAAGATCCTCACTATGCTGAAAATATCAACATTAATTTTTATACAGAAATATTGTCGATAACTTTACCTTTGCGGTTCCTTTTAATGACAAATGTTGTACTTTTTCTAAAAGCATTAATTTCACAAGTATATGGTGTATCGATTATAGTACTTAAGATATAGATCCCACGAGAATTGTTGATTAAAATTATACACTATTACTACTAAATTTTTATTTTGTTTACCATGATCATGAATTTGCAAGTTAAAAGTATTATTAACATTATACAACACTAAACTAAATATTATTCTATTTTAATGATAATCAGAGAAGACTTATGAGTATGATGAATGTAAAATATACATGAATATGGAACTTGGTATTTCTTTCTTAATTAGAATTTAATCTTTATCATGCATGCTAAGTTGGAATAATGTTCTACGTCACAGCTCTCGCGTTTAAACTAGATTATGCCTTAAACATGCATTTATGGTTCTGAATTGCAGCTCTCGCATTTAGACTAGAATTACATAAACACACATTAAAAGAATAAAAACCAACTTATAACAATTATCTCAACCTCAGGGTCTCTCTAGTGATATTTTAATAATGAATTTTTTATTAACTATAAGAAAGAGATTGCTCTCACAATTCTCTTACTTAAAACCACTTTGATTATTTTAGGGGAAGAAATTGCCAACTAAGTTCTTTTTCCTTAACTTATAATGATAACAATAAAATATTAATAGAAAATCCTACATGTAAAGATAAGTGAAAAGGAAATGAATAAATATGAATATTGTCATTCAAATTCCTAAAAGAGTATTCATGATTATTACAAAAGAAGGAAAGTAAAAGGAATTTAAGTAAAAGAATTCTAATCCTTTACTCATGGATGGTGACTTTCTCTTCCTTGTTAATCTTCTCTTCAAACCATAAATTAAACTAAAAAGTAAAACCTAAACTATTGTTCTTTAATTACACTTTCAATTCAGAGAAATAAAATGATTGATTGATTGATTCATTCATTCATTTTCAAAATAACTTTCAGGGCATTTATAGACTTCCAAGCATCAAATCCCTTCATGTGCCCCTCCATAGGTATGCAATCCTTGGTGAACTTTGATGTCCTTTTGGGTAACTTTTTAAGCTCAACTGCCTCTAACCGCCCTCTGTCGTGCTAGCGGCACTTGTCGCGCTCGTGGTAGGCCATTTTTCTCTCTTTTTCATGCCTTTATCTTCCTCATTTCTCAGCCTAGTCATACGTCCTCTGTCGCCCTCACGGCAGACCATTTTCTTGTTTCACTCTTTATTAGTGCTTACTTACTTTTACTTAGCCATATTTGCCCATTTAAGCTCCAAATTGATTCCTTAACTCTTATAAAACACACATAAACACACAAAACACATAAAAGCAACAAAATACACATAAAATATATTAACATTAAACACTATACTGAATAAAACTAAGCACACATAGATACTATTTATGAGCTTTTCAAGCTCATATCAATTCCCCACACTTAAACATTTGCTTGTCCTCAAGCAAAGTTTCAAGACGCAAGAGAAAATAACATAACACAAACATATAAAAAAAACATGAAACATGGAATATGGAATCCGTCATTTTTCAGATTCTCACAAATTAACAAATGCAAGATTTTCTTAACATATTAATTATGAGTCAATGTCAACAAATATCAAAACAAAATCTTGGATCTAAAAGGTTTAATACTCATATACCTCCCATAAAATAAACAAAAGTAAGTAAAGTTCAAAGGTAAAAAGTTCTTGGAAACCTTATTTCTTACAACATGTACTCTAACCTAGCAAATATTACAAAATGTAGAGTTGTTCTCTCATAATTTTTGCCTCACATCACTCAAGTGTTTAATGGATAGTGTTTAACTCATATTTTCTCTTACACCACCACATACCATAAGCGTGTATTAAATAATAATCTCCATCACTACCATAGAATAATGCACAAAATTATAAGGGTCTTTAAAGGCTTGTAGCTTGGCATAGGATAGGGTAGGAACAATTTTGGATAAGTAGCTCATTTATGTGAAAAAAATACAACAATTACTAAAATAAATAAGACTTCGTATTGCTAGACTAAAGAATGATATCTATCTTTGCTAATGAAATTTTCAAATCCCCTTTCAACATTCTTCAATTTTCACTAATTTTCACATCATGCTCAGCACTTATTGTACTTTTCATAATCACAACTAGTTGCTTTTCTTATTTTTGTTTTCATTATTTTAAAGCCAACTAGTGTAGTAGTTTTTTTTCTTTTCTTCTTTTTTTTCTTTTTTTCCTTCAAAAACTAGTGGCCTTAAACTTAAGGGAACAAAAATGATTCATAAATAATTCATGCTTACAAAATATCAACACTTTGTCTTACTTATCAAAACAATACTACATCTCCCACACAAGGGTTCAAAAAGAAAGATTTAATTGGTTAAAAATTGGATTAAGGCTAAAAATAAGCTAATTAATAAAATGGTTATAGGCTCAAAATGGCTACCTAAATTCAAAAAGGTTAGTTGTTTAAGCAAGCTAAAAGAGATTATTTTTAATGCCCTTATCATTTCTCATGCATATTATATACTAAGTGTGATCTCAAAAATTATCTAACACAAGTTCTAGAGTAATGAATACAAGAGAAATTCTCTCAACAAAGATTATTAATATCATTAAGGCTCAAAAGCTCACCATGGCTATGATAAAACTCTACATCATGTAAAACTCACTAATTTAAAGAACATGCTTAAAGAAACATGGCTTAAAAGAAATGAATATCCAAATACTTTACCTAAACATGCCTATCTATAGAAGCATAATCATATTAAAATAAAAGATCCTTAATCCTAATTTAGTACATGTATCCAATAGACTCAAAATGAACTACGCAAGGAATACCTACATATGCTACTAAGTGATTACCTCAAGAAAAACTCCATAGCATCACATAACATAACATAAAAAATTAAAATTAAAATTATATACAAACTAGCAACTAGTTTTTCCATACTTAAAGGATACAATGTCCTCATTGTGTAAGAAAAATACCACAAAATACACAATAATAGAATAATAAACAAAAAGAAAAATGCAAAAACACAAATACAAAATATAAGTAAAAAGTAGGAGTAAAAGGAAATGTTACTCATCCGATCCATTAGGGGATTCAGGTGGTGAAGGAGAAAATGCCACATTTTGCTGCAAAAGCATCCTCCCTACACTGTTGCACTTACGACAGACCTCGCGCTCGTGACAATGAAGAAAAATCATTAATTTTTTAGTTTAGTTGTTTTTTCTGAAATTTATAATGAAATACTAAATAATATAACATGTAGAAACAAAAATAAACTATGTTAGTATACTAAATCAACTAAAAATAACACGAAACAAAACTAATTAAATATTGTAATCCAAAATCATAAATCAAGATTCATAATGATAATAAATTTAATCAAGTATTCCCCGATAACGGCGCCAAAAACTTATTGTACTTTTTTTAAAAGCATTAATTTCGTAAGTATACGGTATACCGATTATAATACTTAAGATATCAATCCCACGAGGACTGTTGATTAAAATTGTATACTATTACTACTTAATTTTTAATTTGTTTACAATGATCATAAATTTGCAAGTTAAAAGTATTATTAACATTATACAACACTAAACTAAATATTATTCTATTTTAATGATAATCAGAGAAGACTTATGAGTATGATGAATGTAAAATATACATGAATATGGAACTTGGTATTTCTCTCTTAATTAGAATTTAATATTTATCATGCAAACCAAGTTGGAATAATATTCTATATCGCAGCTCTCAATTTTAGACTAGACTATGCCTTAAACATGCATTTATGGTTTTAAATTACAACTTTCGCATTTAGACTAGAATTACATAAACACACATTCAAAGAATAAAAATCAACCTATAACAATTATCTCAACATCCTGATCTCTCTAGTGATATTTTAATAATGAATTTTCTATTACCTATAAGAAAGAGATTGCTCTCATAATTCTCTTACTTAAAACCACTTTGATTATTTTAGGGGAAGAAATTGCCAGGTTTTTTTTCCTTAACTTATAATGATACCAATAAAATATTAATAGAAAATCCTACATGTAAAGATAAGTGAAAAAGAAATGAATAAATATGAATATTGTCATTCAAATTCCTAGAAGAGTATTCATAGTAATTACAAAGAAGAAAAGTAATGGTGACTTCCTCTTTCTTGTTAATCTTCTCTTCAAACCATAAATTAAACTAAAAAGTAAAACCTAAACTATTGTTCTTTAATTACACTTTCAATTTAGAGAAATAAAATTATTGATTGATTAATTGATTCATTCATTCATTTTCAAAATAACTTTCAAGGCATTTATAGACTGCCAAGCATCAAGTCCCTTCATGTGCCCCTCCATAGGTATGCAATCCTTTGTGAACCTTGGTGTCCTTTTAGATGACTTTTCAAGCTCAACTGCCTCTAACCGCCCTCTATCACGCTCGCGGCACTTGTCGCGCTTGCGACAGGCCATTTTTCTCTCTTCTTTATGCCTTTCTCTTCCTCATTTCTCAGCCTAGTCATGCGTCCTCTGTCGCCCTCGCAGCAGACCATTTTCCTACTTCACTCCTCATTAGTGCTTTATTGCTTTTACTTAGCCATATTTGCCCATTTAAGCTCCAAATTGAGTCCTTAACTCCTATAAAACACACATAAAACACATAAAATATACTAACATTAAACATTGTACTTAATAAAACTAAGCACACATAGATACTATTTATGAGCTTTTCAAGCTTATATCAACAAATGATCTATTGAGATCTCTTATTTAATTTTAGATACCTGAATCACTTCTGGATTTAAAAATTAGTTATTTTATAGGTCTCTTCAAGAGTACCTACCTCCATAATATAATCATATAGATTTATTTGCTCCTTTCCATTTGTAGATTTTATTTTTTATTTGGAATCAAATAGTTTATCCTATAAGGCAAATTGTCCTACTAGGACATTGTTTTGAATTAGAGCATTTGTATCTAATACAAATGAGATTTGATAAATCTATACACACTAAAAAATACATTGGTATCATAATTAACTAATCTTTTGAACTTCAGGTTTATGATATGAAGATCTAAATTACACACAATGTATTTATTATTTTATTTATTTGTAGCTGCTTTCTTCTCCTAACATTAGGAAAGTTATTAATTAAAATGCATTTTTCTAATAAAAATTATAATAGAGAAATTTTATGATTTTTATTAGCATAATGCATTAAATATTGCTTAAATCAATATTATTTATCCATATATAAAAATAATACTATTGTTCTAAAAAATATCTAGCAATTAACCGGAGTCATTTAGTAAAAATTTTGCTAGATTTTGAAGTATGAACATGTACAAGAGGCTTATAACAATCTTTTAGCCACGACGTATGGTCACTAGTATTATCAAGAAAAATATCTTGATTACATAATCTGGAAGTTGTGCGCTTAATATGGATAATCTCACAAACTACATGTTGCGAGTTGATAATAAATACACATATGACCATTTTATTGATATATCTTTTAAAAATTATAAATCATTTGAATGATTCATATGGCGGATAGTGGGCCTACATATATTATCTTTATTCATTCTAAAATGTAGGAAATTCAATCCATTTATTAGCTAATGATACTTTAGTAATATTTTTTGAGAACAAATAAATTATGAGAACTCTTTAAGTTAAATTAAAGAAACTTCTGATTTTTTAATAAATATGTAAATTCTCAATAATTTATGCATTATAATAGATCCAGGATGGTCAAACCGATCATAGCAAATAATCAATTATTAATTAGTAAACTTTAGATTTATTATTTTTTATTATATCAATATTTATATCAATTGATAAACATCAAGTTTCTTAATATTAATATCAAGAGATTAATAAACTTCTAGTTTACTAATATTTGTGGCAATTAATAAACTAAATGTTTATTTGTATCAATTTTCAAGTTTACTATCATCAATAAACTTCAATCAATTTTCAAGTTTATTATAATTAATAAACTTTAGGTTTACTGATTTAGGTTTAGTGATATTAATATCAATTAATCAATAAATTTCATGTTTACAGGTTAGTTTCATCCATGGTCACTGAACTTGTGAATAAATTATGCAATAATCAACAAAGAAAAACCTTTTTAATAAAAATTACTGAACTTTGTAAATTTATACAATAAAATCATTTTGACCGAATTTCGACGAAAAATTCACCGAAAAGTCCACATGTCAACATAGTATGACACGTGGCATGCTGATGTGGCAAGTCTATATGATGACACATGGATTTTTGGGTAACTTCCTAGTCAAAATTCGGTTAAAATGATTTTATTGTATAAATTTATAAAGTTCAGTGATTTTTATGAAAAAAATTTTCTTTTATGATTATTGCGTAATTTAATTACAAGTTCAGAGACAATGAGTGAAACTAACCCCATGTTTACTGATATATGTATAATTGGTAAGAAATAGGTTATTAATATTTTTACAACTAATATTTTTATTTATTAGTAAACTTTGAGTTTACTAATATTTCTATTAAAATAAAATCAAATTATCTTTAAAAATATATTACTTATCTTATACAATAATTTTCATATATTTTAATATTTCTCTTTTATTCTCAAAATGATATTCATTCCAGCAAATATTTCCATAAATAACAAGTTTATTGATAAATAATAAATAAATATCCATATATAATAAATTGTATTTGGATAATGACTTTACAACATGCTCTTTCAGAATCTTTGAATAATTTTATGTTCTCCATTAAAATAATAAATTAAAATTGATGGCAAATACAATCTCTCTTTTATATATACATAAGTTAAACCGAATGAAATCCAAATTGGATGCAATTGGAGTTTCTCAATTAATAAACAATAAGAGATATAAAAGCAACAGTAGATATTTATCCCAAAATAATAAAAAAATTATCCAAGTCACAAATATGCCATCACAAGGAAAATAGAAAAGAAAGCAAAAGTTGCCGAGAAAGCCATCAAAGCTAACTAGGGATGCTCATGGGGCGAGGCGGAGCCGAGGATTGCACCCTCACTCACTGCCCTACAGATGGCAGGAATTCCCAATCCCCGTCCTCACCCCCGATTTAATAACGGGGAGGGAATTCCCCCCATCCCCTCCCTCCCGCAAGAATCCCCATCCCTGCCCCCCAGAAAAAATAATTTTTTTAACTTTAAAATATAATATTTTATAAATAATTAAAATATAACATTTAATAAATAAAAAATTTAAAATTAATCATAATTTAAATTAATATAAATTTTAACCATTGATAAATTTAAAATTAAGTATAATTTAAAACTTAATAATTATAAAATTAAGTTATATTTTAATTTTAATTATTTTTAAAATATTATATTTTAAAATTAAAAAAATTATTTTTTGTGGGACAGATACCCCCATTCCCTGCCCCGAAATACACATCGGAAATTATTTTTCCTCTGTCCCTATTCCCACAGGGGAAAATTCGAGAATTCCCCATCCCCGACGGGATCGGGGATTTCTCATCCCATGATCATCCCCAAAGCCAACCACAATTAGAATTAAAATAATATAGATCAAGCCAAAAATTTGATAGCACAAGGAGACAAAATCTTGAAATCCAAAAGTAAACAACTAGCCAAATACCCATGACCAATTCTATTATGCAAAAGCAATAGGAGAAATGGGAGAAGAAAACATGCAGGTGAGGGGCAATGAAGCCGCTAAAAATGCAGCAGAACAAAAAATTAAAAGGTAGAAGAGGAAACAATGTCGTTTTAGGAAGAAGAAGAAGAAGAAGAAGAAGAAGAAGGTAAAGTGGCAGCTTAATTGACACTGTGGGATCCACAGATTAATTGAGTTAGCAAATTCCGTTAACATTTAACGAAATATTGGATAGAGTTCTGTAATTTAAAGGAACTCGAAGTTGGAGATTAATATAGTAACGTTTAAAAAATTGGATCTGACATTTGAAAAATATCCTATAGTTCAAATCTTATTTTGTATTTAACCCTTGATAAATTCAATAGAATATTTATTATATGTATTTTAATTTTGCCCTTTTATTGGTATTCATATTAAACTAATGCTTTTATTAACTTTTTCTTACATATTTTTTTATATTTACATGAAATATAACTGATAATATTATAGCATTTTTAAAATATTTTTAATAAATTAAAAAAAATTAACGATTATCTTAATATTCGTAAAAGAAAAAAAAAGTGACAATTGATTTGATACAAAGCGAATAATATGGAAGAAGAGTATGTTCCAGTAGGCTACATTGAGTAAGGAACATTAATCCCTTCTTATGGATTGTTCGAAACATTCCAACATTTTTTTTTTATTATTTTCTTCTATTGATAATGAAAGTACTTAGTTTTATTGTTTTTAAAATCTTTTCACAGCTTGGGTAAACATTCAGTTTAGTTATGTAGTACCCTGTGATGCACCGGCACTTCTAATTGAACGGCGTGGCCGGTCCTCACAGGATAGGTGTATTTCGGTTTGTACTTTTTTAACGGGAAAAAGAGCAAATTTCCACTCAAATTTTTTAAATGGTTCAAATATACCATTCAAGTATCTTTTTTTTTCCTTAAAAAAATGCTATTATAATTATAGATCTAATTTTATCACTCTAATCTACGCTAGCAGACGAAAATATAAATTGGTAATAAACTAATTGATATATCAGTAAAAAATAAATATATGATATTAAAATTAATCAGATCCAAATTAAATCAATCCGAATTAAAATATTAAACCAAGTTAAACTAAACTAAAATTAAAATAAATTAACAAATCAAATTAAAACCTTAAATTCAATTAAAACATGTCAACCAAACCCCTCCAAATTACCCATTCCCATTCTCGGGATTTGTGATTCGTTGGTAAAAACTCAAATTAAAACAAATTAAATAAACCAATTGTTTTATCCCTTTCAATTTGTTACGGAAGGTGATGACGCCATGCAGTTAGTGAGCTGTCGCTGTTGTGAGTTTGAACTTGAAATCTGAGGCTTGTTCAAGCATTTTAGAAGGCATCTGTTCGGGCGACTATATGCGAATTTTAGACGAAGCTCGACCATTGGGGTGAATTCAAAGGAGATGACAACTTGAAGATGGTTCATAAGGGATCTACTGGATATATTCACTGAAATATACAATTAGAATTTCAAATATGCTTAAATTTAGGCTTGTGCGTTGTTGACATGATCCCTAACTTAGTTTTCAGATGCTTGGAATGGAAGATCTATGATTTTTAGAGGTGAGCACGTTAACCGAAATTTTGGTTAACTGAAAAATCTATTCGAAATCGAACCGATTTTTAAGTTAACCGAATCGAAATTTTAAGTTTATGATTTTCACTTTAAAAATCAATGGTAAATCGATCCAAAAATGAAATCGAATATATATATATATTTTTAAAAAAAATTTTACACTTATATTTTTCAATTTTTGTATAATTTATAAATATTATGATATATAATTTTGTAAAATAAATATTTTTAGTAAATAAAAATTAAAATTATGTGCATAATTAGCTTTCTGTTGTTAGTTTTATATTGAATATTTTTTATTTTTATAATTAATTATGGAAATTTTATTTTTATTTTGATTATTTTAATGGATATTATATTTAATTAGTATTTTTTCATTTTTAACTATTAAAAATAATATTACAAATTATATAATTTATTAAATTTATATATTAAAATTTTTTAGTTATTAACCGATAAACCGATTCGAAAAATCGAGTTAAAAACCGAAACCGATATAGCAGTTAACCAATAATAATAGACTGATTTAAAAAAATTTTTAATAGACCGGTTGCTCATCCCTAGTCTGCACTGCAACTTTCGGGTTAAGTTTATGCTGCCCTATAATTCGCTTATTTAATTTGTTTTAATTTGAATTTTTGCCCACGTATTGAAATGGGTACATTAGAGGGATTTGGTTAACATGTTGTAATTGGATTTAAATTTTTAATTTGGTTGGTTAATTTGTTTTAATTTGGGTTTAATGTTTCTTCTTGTATTTCGTATCATGTACCTGTAGTTATGCAACATGGAATCATTTGACCGGAACGTTGTTTGTTAGAAAGTTAAATGGCCACAAATGAAATTATCTCAACTTGCTCAAACCAGATTATCGAAAACTGTACAAACTGTACAAATCTGGGAACAAAGTAACCCATTTATCCATTTTCAGCTGCCAAGAGACAAAATAACTTCATAATTGATTAAAGCTGCCTATATTTCAACTGGCATTCCAAAACATTAAACAGTTTCTTCTTGTATTCTAGGGGGTGCAAAAACCGAACCGACCAACCCAATTAACCCAATCTGATGCATTCGAATGAGGTTAATCGGATTAATATGATCGGTTTGATTGTTGATATTAAATATTAATCATGATCGGATGAAATCCGATTAACCCAAACAACCCAAAATTTTTAATATATAAATAAAAAAATTATAATTTATCTATAATATTAATTAATATATAATATAATTTTAAAATTGTTAGTTTATTGTATTTTTAAAATATTTTTTATGCTATTTAATATTATTTATTTGTATTAATGTAGAATTTTAATTTAAATATGTAAATTAAAAAAATAAATTCGAATAAATCGTATTGATCGAATCAGGACCAGAAAAAATAACGGATTAAATAGGTAAAAACCCGATATTTATATAGAGTAGGATCGGATGAGAAAAATATGTAAAATTCGGATTTTGAATTAGTCGGATTCACCTGAATCCGGCCAATGCACACCCCTATCGGTAGTCTAGAGCATAATGATGTTTAAGATAAACTTCGGCAGACATAAGAGCAACATAACACCACAAGTTTCACTCTTTTACACTCGCACCCCCGTGACTGAAGCTGACAAAATTAATGTATATGATGGCCAATGCAGTTTCCAAGTGATTTTTCTTCTGTGTAAATTAGATTCCTGGACAAAATAAGTGAAGATTTAACTATGAATGCATTGATGATAAACTGAGTCACTTGAATCTATCATCAGCACCTTTTACCTGGATTACAAAAATGGAAGACGTCAAAAGTCAGGAAAACTAAAAGCTACATAGAACAAAACAGGATTATGTGAAACTAAATGCACTAACCTTTTGTACAAAGCATTCAAATCTTCTTTCAGCCCTGGACTTTCAAAGAACATGTCACCACACTCATTTACATTTGTTGTTTTTACTTCAAAGTCTTGGTCACCACAATTTTCATTCCATTCAAACCACAACTTTGAAATCAACTCCTTCCTAGAGCAGGTAATGTAGTCTTCCTGCTCAGGTGAATCGGCAGCAATCAATCTGTATGCATACACTTTCTTCTTTTGGCCCGGCCTGAATGCACGTCCAATTGCTTGTCGGGTTACTGATGGGTTAAGATGAACATCTAATATTATGATGCGGGATGCACCCACCAAAGAGATTCCTTCCCCACATGCTTTGATTGATCCGAATAAGACTCTAGCATTTGAAGAACTATTGAAGCATTCCATACTCTGCTCCCTTTGCTCACTGTTTGAGTCACCTGTAATCATAAAAAGTTCTTTTCCCAGACTCCAACCCTTTACCTTCGCTGAAAGCCTCTCTAGTAGTTTCAAAGGCAAGATATACTGACTGAAAACCAGCAGCTTCTCACCTGCTGATTCACATAGTCCAAGAATGTTAAGGAAAAACTTAGCTTTCACTCCCTCTCTAACATCCAACTGTTGTAATACTGCATCAATCTTTTCGTCATCAACATTCAAGCCTTTTTCTCCAGTTGCAAGCCGTGGGTGAATATACATAGCACTTCCTAATGAAGTTCGCTTGAACTTATCCAACTTCCTTAGTGACCGAACTCCATCCTTTTGGCTTGGACTTAGATTGAGTACAACCACGAAATCAACAAGCCCAGGAAGTTCATCTAGGAAATCTCCTTTATAGTAATGGAGTACATTGCCGGTCATCTCACGAAGATCTTGTATCACCGCCTTTCTCCTCTTGAAGTCTTCATCTTTCTGGAGTGTGTACTCTACCAAGTCAAAAAAAGCTGAATTCGAGTCAAGTTTCAAATGCTTCCTCTTTGCAATCTGCACCCTGCTCATTATGCGTTTAACAATCATATTTTGATCTCTAAGCTTCAGAAACCCTGGACGAACGAGATTCAAGATATTGAAGACCTCCTTCACATGATTTTGGTAAAGGGTGCCTGAAAGTATCACTTTCCGAGGGGTTTTGACTTTTGAAAGCGACTGAAGTACATCAGTTTCCTCATTTCTTGGAGTATGGCCTTCATCCAGTATAAGAATGGTGGGGACCTTTAGTAGAATATCTTGACACTCAGCTACCACTGCACTTTTGCTGTTGTCACAAACTATAACAGAAAACTGCTTATAACCCAAAAACAGGATGCTCTTTGCTTGCACCCATTTTCTTAATACATCTAACTGCTGAGACCGATTCTCTGCTTTTGAAGTACAAAAATCATGCAATGGAATAACCTCCACCTGCCATTTCAGAAACTCATTCCTCCATGTAGCCAAGATCCCTTTAGGCAGGACCACCAAAGGTCTGGCATCAGG
The DNA here is from genome assembly GCA_037975025.1 of Excoecaria agallocha. Lineage (NCBI taxonomy): Eukaryota > Viridiplantae > Streptophyta > Magnoliopsida > Malpighiales > Euphorbiaceae > Excoecaria > Excoecaria agallocha. The sequence goes on from CM075810.1 coordinate 66,547,052, forward strand.
GTATTTTGCTAGAAAACTCTGAATGAAACTGATAAGAAAAGAAATTAAAGAACAGCACAACAAGCCACAATAGACGAGAAAAATACTATTTGTATTGATAATAGATGAATTCAATACAACTGTTCGGTATCTTCCTTACAAAACAACCCAATGGAAAACGAAAAAGAAACAAAATATAGCAAGGGCCTTACTACCAGAGAGAATAGCCAAACACTGCTACCTCTCTTCCCTCACTCCAAATTCTGCCTTATCAAAACTAAATCTCTCTCCCCTCTCCTCACACCCCGTTTCCCTTTTATGCTATCCTTTTCCTCCAACTAATCTATTTGCCAGCTCAGCTCTCACCCCCTCTCCTGCTTTCATCTTGGATTTCTTGGCACCGATCCTCCTTCTCTTGGGCCTGTGGGCTTGGACCTCTTGGTTCATAGCATTCTCTTTATCATTGCCACCGGGTGGGAAAGCAGTCTTGTCCTCAAGACTGAATTGAGGAAACTGAGTGCAAGTAGTAAATTCAGCTTCCCAAGTAGCATTAACTGTTCCCTCCTCCCGCCATTGGCTCAACCATTGGGAGACTGGTTCCCCCTGCTGGTTGACTGTTCTTTTGGCCAAAATACCAAGAGGGTTGACAGCAGGTTCCACATATGGTTCTAGGCTTGTTGGATAAGAGGACGATGCTGAAACTGCCCCAATGGTTTCCTGGAACAATGACACATGAAACATTATCAGATTTTGGGCAATGACTTGAAGCATGATGGAGTTAGACCTCGCATATTGCCAATCAACATGAGTCTGAGGATTAGAAATCCTTGATGCGATGGTTTTTGATTCAGCCGTCAAAAGCTTCCGAATGAGAGCAATTAAAACTCCAGGTGTTGTAATATCAATATTGACAGTAGTTCCATCCATCATCTGCCCCTCACCACAGTGGTGTTCCTCAATAGGTGTTGTCATGAAAAGAAGTCTTTCATGAGGAACTTCTTTGCTACCAATGTGGTTGAGCAATGGATCAAATAAACTGTCCATTAAACCACGTACATCTTCCCCTTGACTCAAAACAACTAGACTTAAAACAAATCCTGCAGTAACATTGCGCGTTATCTCCGGGCAAACAATGTAACAGTAAGGGCACGCACAGACAGGTCCCTGCCCTGAGTGCCCAGTGATTACATGCTGTAATTGCTGACTTGGAGGGAACCCTTCTTTTTCAGAAAAAACTGCCTGGAGTTTGGCGAACAAGTTCCTCATCTGCTCCTGTTGTACCGAAGTGAAGTGATGTAAATGGTTCCACTGTTTTGCTAAATCGCCTTCACTCTCTGTTTCCAATTGTTGCAGTTGACCTTCAATCCCTTCTTGCTGTGAATGATTTATCCCATGCCCCACTGTTAACCCCTTTAATTCCACCTTTCTGCCCTGATCGACAAACTTCAAACACCCAGATGCCCAATTGGCGGTGATGTCCCCCAACATTCTCAACCACTCAACCCCCAATATTAAATCCAACCCTCCAATATCAGTTACAAGTGCATCAATTAAACAATGGTAATCATTTAATTGTATGGGAATTCCTATACATCTCCTATCCACCCCAATCACGTTCCCATCTCCCAGTCTAATTCCCAAGGTTTTTATTCGACTTACCTGGAAACCCAAGACAGCAGCCAACTGGGATGAAATGAAGTTCTGTGTTGCCCCACTATCCACTAGCATCTCCGCTGGAATTTCGTTAATGGTGCCTCGCAACTTGATGGTACTCACTTCCATTTCGAAATCTCCTGGTATTCCCACACTGGGGAAAAAACGACTTAGCTCGAGAATTTTGCAGTCGCCACCAACGGGAATTTCCGCACCTTCGTTCTCTACTTCATAGAACCCATCCTCGTCTTCAACTTCATCTCCATCTCCCAGCAACATAACTTGCAATTGAGTCTTAGGACATTTGTGTTGCGGTGAATAACTTTGCCCACACTGAAAACAAAGCCCCTTTCGACGTCGTTCTTCCCATTCCATTTTGGATAATTGTCGAATCCCTGTTCTTCTTTGTTCCCATCGTTGTGATTCAGTATGAGGAGAAGAAGCTGGTTGTTGTTGGGCTGAAACACTGGAGAAAAGCCTATGAGATGTTGGGCTGGGTATAGAATTGGATGTGGAATTTATTGACCCAAAACGTCCAGGCCCATTCCATCCACTCTGGGTCACGCTTGTTCTACTAGTCCCTTCTTTTTCCTTCAGAGCAGTTGGCCATGATTTGTTCATCCTCCCTTTTTCCAGTTGCAAAGTCGCCTCGATTGAACAAGCCAACCTCATGGCTTCGACTCGGTCTTCTGGTTGATGCACCTTCAACCAGCCTTTAATCTCATCCTTCAATCCACTGATAAAGTATCCAATATATTGTTGTTCGGGCAATCCTGGCGCCGTGGCAGACACCATCTCGAAGAGTTCAATATACTCTTCCACACTGCCGATTTGTTGCAGATCTGCTAGCTCTTCGAAGGGACTGGAAGAATAACAACTACTGTACCTTCTCATCATCTCAGTTTTGAGCGTTTCCCATGTGATGTTGGGGAATATATCCAGTAGCATTAAAAACCAGTTTATGGATGCACCCTCCATTGAAATCTCAGCTAACCGGATTCGAAGCTCTGGAGCAATTTGGTTTATACGAAAATACGTTTCCGCCTTAATGATCCATCCTCTAGGGTCCGTTCCATTAAACATAGGAAGCTTGATCTTTTGCAGGGATGGATGAGAATCAGAGAAATGGTTGGGGTTGACTTGGTAATGCATTCTAGGAGCAGAGTTCTGCCCCGGCTGATTTCCGGTCCCTGCTTCTCCTGTTTCTATTTGGGAGCTAAACTCCTCCACGGACTGAGGCTGTTTTTCCAGGTGTTTAACCAAACTCATCACAAATCCCTTAAATTCTTCCTCCTTCCTTCTATCAGCATGGTAATCAGCCTTGAACTCAGAGAAGAGCTTCGTTAACTCGGTCACACTAGCAGCCAGCTCCCCTACCCTCCGGTCCGTTTCTTCGAACCTAGATTCCAATCGCTGTTGACGAGTCTCCATGGCTGTTTGGTATCCGGCAGGTCGGACCAATGATAAGAAAAGAAATTAAAGAACAGCACAACAAGCCACAATAGACGAGAAAAATACTATTTGTATTGATAATAGATGAATTCAATACAACTGTTCGGTATCTTCCTTACAAAACAACCCAATGGAAAACGAAAAAGAAACAAAATATAGCAAGGGCCTTACTACCAGAGAGAATAGCCAAACACTGCTACCTCTCTTCCCTCACTCCAAATTCTGCCTTATCAAAACTAAATCTCTCTCCCCTCTCCTCACACCCCGTTTCCCTTTTATGCTATCCTTTTCCTCCAACTAATCTATTTGCCAGCTCAGCTCTCACCCCCTCTCCTGCTTTCATCTTGGATTTCTTGGCACCGATCCTCCTTCTCTTGGGCCTGTGGGCTTGGACCTCTTGGTTCATAGCATTCTCTTTATCAGAAACTGATTATCATTAATGTCTTCCCCGAACCAGGAGCATGGGCCAAGATACAACCCCCTGGATCATCGGTAACAAGGTTGCTACAAAGAAAATTAAATCCCTCTACTTGGTGGGGTTTCATTTCCTTCCTGTGCCTGGGATGAGCAACAATTTCAGTCACTGCATAACTAGGGGATTTGGTTAAATTTGGAATAACATCAATTGAATCTGAGCAGCTGGTATTTCTGGGCTCATAAGCATAGGTTCTTGTACTCTTTGTCACCTGGAATATGAGAGATAAAAATTAACATTCCAAAACAGAACATCTATTATGAAATATGTTCTCCTAACATCTGCATCAGGGGATAGACCAAAGGATACCTCACCAAAATATACTTTTCACCGAAAATTTTAATATGAATAAACCAAATTCAGCAACCAAAAATTTCATATCCATGAAAGAATGGGATTATAATATAACCAATGCTATCATGAAACTTTTTTTTGAGGCCTTCACAGTCCAGTTCCTTCATCAAAACAGATTCTAGTATCACGTGTAGCCACATGAAAATAACACACTCAAAAACTATGAAAGCTTTTGTAATTCAAAAAAAAAAAAAAGTAAAAAACTCTTTTTTTTTAATTCATATTACAATAAATCCATTTACATAACCTACAATCCCTGATGTCATGATTAAGTATCCAAATGACATTATTTTTCCTACTTAATCAATATAAACCAAAAATTAATGTCAAACAAATTCAAAATAGAACTCTTATACCTTGGTGTACGGAAACTCAAATATGGTATCAATGCTTCTCTGAATAAATCCACAAATGCGACAGACATAGCCAAGATCATCCTTTAAGACAAAAGTATGGTCACAGTCCTCGCCATGTTCTTCCATGCATTCATCAGTGGCAGAATCTGCAACAGAGTCCTGGCAAAGACAACATAAAACTATGCCAATTATAAAAGGAAATCAGAAACAGCTGGAAGACTTGACAAGTCTAGCAAACTGACTGCAAAGTTGTAAGAAAAATAGGTGCCACCTTCAACTTCACAAACAAGATAAATTAAACTGTCAAAGGTAGTGTTGCTGTTGAATCAATTAGAGAAAGATTTAGAATACAAGTACACAATGTAGGAACAAACCATAGTACGGCAGAGACATTATTGTTAGTATTTCCAACGGCAAGGTAAATTAAAATACCTTGGTACACTCTAATGCAACTGACATCTCGTTCCATATTTCGACCAAATCAACATCTTCAACATGTACTTGGTGATTATCATCTTCTATGACCATATCCATTTCCATGCTGGCACATGCATTTTCATCTAATTTCATGTCATGATTATTAGGCAAACCCTCAACAACATTGCTTAAAGCTTTGTTCTTACAATCCCTATCTTCAATATCATTCTCAATTCCAATTTTCGCAATACCTGCATCTTCAACATGTACTTGATGGTTATCCTCTTCTATGGCCATGATACTTTTCATGCCGGCATATGCATTTTCATCTGATTCGATATTGTGCTTATTAGGTAAACCCTCAACATCATCACTTAAAGCTTTGTCCTTACAATCTCTATATTCAATATCATTCTCAATTCCAATTTCGGTAACACCATTATATTCAACATCAATTCGATGATCACTATTTTTCACAATCATAATATTTTCAGCAGCATGTGCACTTTCATTGGCATGAACATTGCTTTTGGTGGCCGAACAACTAGCTGCATCTGTGGAACCTTTATCTCCAACATGAGTTTCAACCCCATTATCACTTTTGGCCAAACTATCATCTCCAACATAAATACCGAGATTTTTGTCTTTTCCAACTATGCTACTGTTTGGACTTAAATCCACCTTGATATTGCATTTAGCAGTTGAACACCCAGCATCATCCTCTGAAGTTTCAACTTTTTCACTATATGTAAATTGAATACTATGCGCTATCCCAGCATATGCATTTTCATCTGCCTGAATATTGCGGTTGTCAGGTGAACTTCCAGTAAGATTCCATGAAGCTTTGACCTTTTCATTTTCTTTAACTTCCACATCATTCTTGGTGTCAATATGCGCACTTTTATCTTCTTGGATATCATGACTAGCACGGGTGCTCTTGACTTCAACGTCTGGAGTTTTGACAGCTTGAGTATTGCTCACCTAAATATGAAATCACTTGCATTAATATGCAAACTAAAGCTACACTCAATGTACAAGAATAATTACATTTGAATTCATGTATTCTATTCTATTCCTTTCTATGTTTCAAACTTATTACTGCAAAAATTTATTGGAGAAAAAGAAAACTTACAGTTAAAGCTTTCTCTGGAAGTTCAAGAGGAGACTCAACCAAGACCTTCTCCTTGAACATATGAGAATGCCCCTGACATCCACTATCTTCATCATCTGAATCGAGGATTACTATAGGTTGACCTGTTGTGGCATGAACTCTCAGTGGCTCATTTTCCAAATCGATAACATCATATTGTGTCACACCAGTGTCCTGCTGATTCATCAACCTCTTGCTTTCTACAACTATATGTGAGAGTGGAATTATAGAGTTCACTTTAGAGTAATGTTTGCATATTCGAGCACTTAACATTCTTACTTCTCTTGTCACACTACCAAAGTCAAATCTATCTAACCCCTGAAGCAAATTAGAGACGGTAAATGTTTCAGATGTTTTCTGAAGCTTCCTTCCGTAAGTATGCCAAAGAGCATTTGCAGAAGAGGCTGCAGTACTAGATTCACCACCTTTATCAGAAGACACCTTTCTCTTACAGCCTTTGGATCGCAAATCTTCTCGATATCAAGATTACAAGAACACAGAAGTAATCAGATATGTGAATATGCAAGTTCATACAACATTACAAATATGCTAAAAGAAATTTCCCTTAATTATGAATACCAGAACTCCAAAGGGGACAAAGACATGCACTTATGTGCATCTGTCACTCAATAATTACTGATAAGTTTTGGAATGAATATATATTTATTACAGGAAAAGTAAATGAAACAAGCAAATAACAAAGGATAATTAAAAAGTGAAATGGAGAACAGAAAATAATATCTTAACTTTAAAAAGTTCTGATACATAAATTGTGGGCTAGTAGACATTTGATTCGGTCATAACTACAAATGGAATATCTTGAAGTCATCATCTGGACATAAAATTTTGTATAAGAGCATATATCAAAAAGTAGACTTCCTTTAAACAGCATAAATGCACCACAGTAAAAGCAAAAACTCTAATTTGCTATGCAAGTAAAGGCATTATGTAAGTAAGTAGTTAACTGATTAAATAAATCAAGGTGGCAAAAACTCTAATTTGCTATGCAAGTAAAGGCATTATGTAAGTAAGTAGTCAATTGATCAAATAAATCCAGGTGGCAAAAACTCTTCTCATCTCCAATAATCATTCCTATAACCTCATTTCTCCAATCTACACTCTGAAAAATTGATCATAAATATATGATGAAAACCCTCGAAGCTCCGGTTAAAAGCACTCCAAAAATAATTCCCAAGAACAATTTTCAGATTAAAGTTGATAATAAAAGGACCCACCTCCACTCTTTGACAAGATTCTGAAACTACAAAACTGTATAATTTGGCAAAATAAATAATTCCATTTTCCATTAACCCATTTTCAAATAGTGATTGTATATAAACAAATCATATACAGAAGGAAAAAAAAAAGGGGGAGATTATTTTTTAGCTAAGAAGACAAAGCAACGATATAGTCAGTTGGGTACATAACGAAAGGCCTACATAAAAGTTTTCAAATTTCCACTAAAAAACCACAATGCACCGTGAGTTTAGAAAAGGTTGACAAACTGACTGTAGATTATAATATTCACTGAAACTTTTCTTAGAGAAGAAGTTAATGTAATGGGAAAAATCTTGTGTAGTTCATTTAAATGAGAAAAAGGTTTGAAATTTAGACTTGTGGGCATCTTTAAAGCACATACCATTCTTGGGGCGAACTGATCTGTAAGAATCGATGTTTTTCTCCATCGAACTTCAAAACCAGGTGAGAAGATATGAAAAGACTAGCTTTTTCTTCGTTCCATTTTGCTGTAAGTTGATTCTCAATCCTTCAGATTTTTTGCATTATTGCTTACCCATAACCAATATAACAATAAAATCCCTAAACTTTAATTTGTAACATAAAAGTCCCTAACTTTAGTTCATATAACAAAAAAGTCCCTTCAAATTGCTATTGCCGGTTTGCAAGTTTGCAAATTAATACTCTTTAGCACTTTTTGTTTTCCAAAATTTTATCAAGACTCCAATGCCAATTAAATTGAATCTGTTCTGCATTATAAATTTTAACTCGTACTGGCATAATTGCAGAGCTATCAGAAAGATTTTTGAGTAGGTATATAACTTTACCTAATTGAGTTAAACTTCTAAATGTACATGGAGCATTTTCACTTTGATTAGTACAAATATCATTCGGCACTTAATTTTGGGGAGTAAGGAGAACTTTAACTTTTTTCAATGTTATTGCTAAAATTTTTTATCAGTTATTAGCACAAAATATTTTTTGATGTAAAGTATTTAGTTTCATGATTATTTTCATGTAGATCATGTTGTAGACAATAATCCAACAACAGTATTATTAAATATTATTGTTGATTATATTAATTGTGTAAATAAATATTTTAAAAATTTTAATAGTTTAGTTGAAAGTTTTTTAAATTGTTTAGAAGAATTTACTGTACAATAAAACGAGTTTGAATATTATTTTCTCAAGAATAAAAGGACCGATTAAACGATCCATTAACAATTTTTTTAAATCAGTTCATTACTATCGATCAATTACTATATCGGTTTCGATTTTTAACTCGATTTTTCGGATCGATTTTTCCGTTAACTACTAAAAATTTTAATATATAAATTTAGTAAATTATACAATTTATAATATTTTTTTAATAGTTAAAAATGCTTTAAAAATGAAAAAATACTAATTAAATACAATATCCATTAAAATAATCAAAATAAAAATAAAATTTCCATAATTAATTATAAAAATTAAAAATATTCAATATAAAACTAACAACAGAACACTAATTATACACATAATTTTAATGTTTATTTATTAAAAATATATATTTTACAAAATTATATATTATAATATTTATAAATTACACAAAAATTAAAAAATATAAGTGTAAAATTTAAAATATAATCCATAATATATATATATATATATATTCGATTTCGGTTTCAGATCGGTTAACCACCGATTTTTAAAGTAAAAACCATAAACTTAAAATTTTAGTTTGGTTAACCTGAAAATCGGTTCGGTTTCGAATTGATTTTTCGGTTAACCATGCTTAACCGTAAATAAAAAGTTGTCGGTCTTTATATATATATATATATATATATATATATATATATATATATATATATATATATATTCGATTTTGGTTTCGGATCAGTTAACCATCGATTTTTAAAGTAAAAATCATAAACCTAAAATTTTGATTCGGTTAACTTAAAAATCGGTTTGATTTTGAACTGATTTTTTTATTAATCGAAATTTCGATTAACCATGCTCACCCCTAAATAAAAGGTTTTCGGTCTTTATTATAAGTTTTTAATGCCAAGATGAATACAAGAAATTAAGGAAATTAGAAATCAAAGAGATTTCAGTAGCTCTATAATTCTCTAGTATGGAGCAAGCTTATTTTAATCAGTATTAGAAATCTGATTAAAAATTTGAAAAACATAAAAGATTAGAGTGTTAATTTATAAACCTATAATGTCAGGTTAAAAGTTTTTTTTTATATATATATGAATTGAAGTTAAGCGACTTTTATATTACAAATTGAAAGTGTGAAAATTTGTTGTTATAGGGGGTTATGGTTAAGTGACCAATGATGCAAATTTATCCAAATCCTTTAAAAAATAAATAAATGAATCAATAAAACTTTTATAATAACCTCTCTTATATTTAATAAAAATAAATATAGTGGAGAAAATGTGTAAAAAATAATTGAAAATATTAATATAATATGTCTTGATATCAATGAAATAGCAAATTAAAATAAATATTATCTTAATTTTACAAAATGACATTTTAAGTAAGATAATTTTTTTCTAAAAAAAGTTAACACCTTATCCAAGATGGTGGGAGTATAATTTTTTTGATATAAATCTGATCCAATCTGTCGATGACCTATTTATGATGCAATTCAGTTGATTCACAAAGCAATATAATCTAATCTAACTTATTATATGGCCAATTTGATATAATGTTTTTATGGCCCATTTATTTTTTAAAAGTTTTATGACTTTTTTTATACCATGTAAATAGAAAAATAATTATCTATATAAACTATTTTTTTAATGAAATAATATTAAAAGGATAAAATAATAATATTACTTATGACTCCTAATGCAACCATTTTATGACTTGTTTAAATAGCCTATTCGACTCAATGACCCAATTTGATCCATTCCCACTTCTTTATGACCCGCAAAATTTTAACTTGCTTATAATTCGATCCATTTATTTATAACCCAATTTGTTATCATTTGATCTAAATTACTCCAATCTTATCCATTTGTCACATAAATATATTATTTTTAATATTGTAGCTTTATCAAGAAAACTAGTTGAAAATATGCATTTTTGGTCATCTTTGGATCCAACTTTGAAATCTTTTTGTTGTATACTTGTAATTTTGTTGACCTGGCATTGACCTCGTTTGCTGGATCCAGATTACATTGGAACTTCAAAACATTTTTTTTGTATTTGTTGGATAAGACCAACCTTCTATATATGGCATTAAAGTGTATTTTAATTTTTTGTTTATATTACATTGTCTTGTAATCATATGTTTTTGGTAGTTAATGGCTTTCTCAGGCATGCAATGTTCCAAACTTTCTTTTCTATCATTCATGGGTTTTTGATATTAAAAAATTTTAATAATTTTTAGCGACGAACCATACCGTCGTTAATTGTTTTTATTGGTGGGTGACTTTAGCAACGGAAATCATAAAATTGATTAATCCACCGAATCTTGCATTGAATTTAGCAACAGAATTTAATTTTCGTTGCTAAATTTAACAACGAAATAAATTTTCCGTTGTTAAAAATTTCAACTGTCGAATTAGCAACCAAAGTTTCCATTGCTATTTTTGATTAGCAACGAAAAATTGATATTTTTCGTTGCTAATTTATACTGTTAAATTGTAATTTTCTTGTAGTGTATTTTTTCTTCACAGGGTAAGTGTGGTTATGGGGCCGTATTCAAAGATACACGTGGGTAGTATTTGAAGGCAGCTTTAGGTCACTGGCTAGGGGTTTTCTCTCCACGGGTTGCAAAGGCTATGGCTCTTCGTTCAATACTTCTTTGGATTGCTGATTTTCTGCCTACAAGAGGTGCTATTTTCATAGATGCTCAGGAGTTACCTATGACTATTGTCAATGATTTAGTTAATCTTTCAAACTATGGTTTAATTGTTTCTGAATATAAGTTCTTTTTATGTCGTTTACCTGACATTAGTATTTCCTGGGTAAGTAAAACAAACAATTGTGAATTTCATAAGCTAGCTAGAGCTTCCTTATTGTTTGATTCTTTTGTTTGTTGGGAGATTGTTACTCCTTGAATTTGATCTTAATTTTGTAAAGGTCATTTTTTTCCTTAAAAAAAAAAAATACTAATACTCTTCTAGTGTCTTATTAAAATGACGCTTGAATGGAAGACTATACGGCCAATGACATCTATCTTTTTGATAAATATTCGTTTGGTGCGGCAGTGCGCATAGGAGCATAACTGTCTTTTTATTGAATGGGCCATTCAACTAAGAAAAAATAAAAAAAAATAACTCTTGTAAATTTATTTATTTTATTAAATTGGTTCAAATTCAATTAAGAAAAAATTAAAAAGTATATTTATACTATTGATTTTTTTAAATTCATCCCACTAAAATATTATTTAAATGACTCCTTCATTTTTCATTTAAATGAAAATTTTATTAGTTATTGTAATTTTAATCTCACAAAATAATATTTTTGGCTACGCCTCTAGGGGTGCACACCATATTATAACACATTTTTTACAATTTATATATAAACGATAAAAAAAATAAAAAAAAACAATTAAAACGTGGAATCAACCATTTTTTTTCTTGGATTTATTTCAATTTCTACAAATCGAAAGTGAAGATGCGAGGATTTACCTTATTTATGTCAACAATCTTCCCCTTTTGCTGCATCCAAAAAAGAGAAAAAGAGAGAGATAAACAATATCCGAGCAATTATTTCATCATTATCTTTCTTTTTATTGTTTATTTATATCAAAGCAGAATAAATAAATATATAAATAAAAAAAAACTCGGTGTTCTTCAAAACGCAGTATGATATGAATATAAAACAGCAATTTCTTGTAATTTATCATAATCACAAATGCATTGTAAAAATCAATTAAAACAAAAAGAAATTACAACTTCATTAATTAAACCGAAAACAAAAATTAAAATAACAAAAAACATCTCAAGGAGAACAACTCTCCGGCACTTGGAAAGGAGTGAAGGCCAGAAAAATGAGAAGTGACATTATTATGATCGGAACAAATAGGAAAATGGGTGGCGGCGGAGCCAACGGTGGCAGCAATGGTGGCAGAAAAAGAACGGCCACCGTAGAGAAAAACATAATTACTGTGAGATGAGACTTTACCATGGATGTTTGCTGTTGATCTTCTGAAAACCTGCATGCGTTTGTTAGATGAGGTTTTTTTTTGGCAAAAAAGTAATTAAGGTATAATGGGGAATTAGGGACTTTGATGAATTCGAAAGAGACGTTAATGGTGTCTAGGAATGAGAGAAAAGTCCATTTTATTTATGGTATTTTATTTTTATAGATTTTTATGTTTTATTTTTCATAATAAATTTTTAAAAATAAGAATGTGATATTCCAACTTTAATGAAAAGAAAAATTAGTTAAATTTTTGGTTGATAAAAGCAAATGTTGGAACATTTTAAGATCAACTTGGATTACTCTTCAATTCTTAACTTAGAAATAATTTTGAAATATGCATACATATATATTAGAAAAACAAAATCAAAGAGACATGCATTGAATCTTGAACAAAGAATTGAAATACCTAACAAACCCACTTGCATAATAAAAAAAAAAAAAACAAGTGTAAGCTTTAAACCAAAACATTATATATGTCAACTTTTCTAATACCAATTGCATGCATATATGGCTTTCTACTTCAAATATGCTGCCCAATATATAATAACTCAACTTTATAAACAGTTTAACTTTTTAAATCTTTTATTTAGCTGCTGAACTTTAGTTATTATATTAAAATTATTATAATAAGTTTTTATAATTATTATATTACATTATAAAGTTGTAATAATTAAAATTTAAATGTTACGTACAACAGATGCATGAAAAGTTCATGTATTTATAAAATTATTCTAATTAAAATGGGATAATTTTTTTAATTAATGTGTTCTTAAAAATTATTAAAAATAAAGTATATCAAAAATTATTTATAAATATTGGATATTTTTATCAAAATGCTGAAGAATATAACGGTATTGCCAACGGCACAATTAACAAAGCATTTGACTGTAGCATTTAAAACCATTGCAGACAATGCAGCTGACAGAAATGCTGAAAGTATTGTAACGTAGAGTCAAATCCGTTTAACTCCAAAAATGATTTTTTTAATATTAAATATGCATTATTTAAATTCCAAAAAATTATTCTTCTCCTACTCTTGCTTCTGCCTGTTCTCGTTCTTCTTCTTCATCTGCTCCTTCTTTTCCTTCATTCAATTTATAAATTCTGCTATTTTCTTTTGCTATCAACTTTTATTTTTTATATATAATCGAATGCTTAAACTAAGTTTTGTAGTAAGTTTTTCAGTTGTTACAGAAAATTAAATGTGAGTATATTAATAATAATTTTAACAATTAATTGTATAAAAAGTTTAAAATATTCTTAACTATTTTTTTTTTGTAATTTACACGTGTTATATATTCATTAATTTGGTGATTTACGGAAAAAAAGACAAGTTATTACTTACATTTTAAACTTAAAATAAAATATCTTATAACATTAAATGTTAGAATAATAGATTTAAACAAAAAAAAAATTTATGCAAATGTTAATTAAATTCTGATATAGCAATTATTTATATTGTATTACAAGTTGTCATATTTAACGTGGAGTATGAAATTTTTGTTTATTATTGAAATGTGTACTTTTTTATGAAAAAATATATTTGATAATTTTTTCATGTATTTGATACTGAAATTAAAACATATATCTGATTAATAATTTATTCATTTGTACATATACATTAAAGTTAAAAACATGTGTTTGATTAATCATTGATTTATATGTTCATATTCATTAAAGTTAAAAAAAAATTAATTGCATTAGTTATGATAAATTTGTTTTGGATAAGTGATTAAAAATATTAATTTAATATAATATTTAACTGTATTAAGATTTAATTTGCAGGTCTATTTTTTAATTAATATTGTGATGTTTGAAGAAAAGAGGTCAATTCTGTATTATTTTAGACTGTTGAAATTAATTTATTAAGAATTGATATGTAAATATAGAATAGATTATTTTTTTTGGTTATGTCTACATGTTGTTGTAATTGATATATTGATGTTAAAGTAAAAACTATTAATTTATTACATAAATGTAGACATATTGTTTAATTGTGATATGTAGATTATTTTTAAATTAAATTAATGTTATCAGTTGATATATAGTTTTATTATCAATAAATATACACTTTTACCTATATTAATTTGTTAAAATTAAATTAATTTTATGAAACGATATAAAATTTTATTTATTGATGGAATATGTGTTGGATCAATTATTTATTTCTTTATTTAATTTATAAGAGGCATGCATTTTGATTATGGTACAAAATTGATTGTCAAATTTTTTATTATATTGTTAAAATTATTTGTTAATTTTGACGGTCATAGTAGAAAATTTTATATGGTAGTTTAAAAAATTTAGTGTAACAAAAAATTAAAAAACTTATATTTAAAATATTAAATATGAAAAATAATAGTTTGGATTAAAATTTACAATTAATTTTGCCTAGATAAACGTATGATATTTTTATTTCATCTTTATTTTATTTTATTTTATTTCATCAATATTAATTTATTATACAGAATAATTTTAATGTAAACGTATATTTAGTTAATTATGACAAATATTTTTATAATGCGGATGTAACACTTTTTATTGTATTTACATTTAGGTTATAACAAAATGGATTAGTTTAGATATATATTTAGTTAATTATGACAATTATATTAATCCGGAATCTTACGTAAATGATCTTCTAACGCTGCAAGGCAAACACCAAATGAATGTTGGAGCTAAACTGTAATTATATTTCCTCTCTATAAATACATTACATATATAATTTAATTATGAATACAAAAATGATAGTTTCTTTATTTTTAGGTTGAACATGAAGTGTTGGTTACATGCAGAACAAGCATTGATAGTTATTATAAAAACATCGATGAGCAAATAAATTAGACTGTACTTGAGATTAGCAGGATTCTACGAAGTTTTGTTAATTGATGTAATGAATGTTAATGTTGACTTAATAACTGTACTTGTGGAGAGGTGGCAACTAGAGATACATAATTTTTACTTTCCTGTTAGTGAAATGACTATAGCTCTATAAGATGTTAGGATACTCATCAGCTTACCCATCGAAGGACGTTGTGTGACTAGACATTTATAGTATGATTGGGCAGAACTCTATGGCCATTTTTTGTGGTAAGTTCCCCTAGAAGATGTAATTAGAGGACACAATGTCAAAATGACTTGGTTATTAAGAAAATTTAATTCATTGCCACCTGATGCAATTGACTACCATATGCAATGCTTTACTTGGGTATGGATTCTACGTTTTATTGGTGGACTCTTATATACAACATTGTCAAATAGCTACATACATTTGATGTGACCCTTGTTGTTGGAGCATTTACATGTTGTTGGTGAGTATAGCTAGGGATCAACATGCCTAGCTATAGAGAGTTCTATTGTATAGTTAGGGATCAACATGCCTAGCTATAGAGAGTTCTATTGTATAGCTAGGGATCAACCTTGCATGGTTGTATAGAGAGTTTTATTGTGCAACCCGACCTAGTTCAACTTCTCTTTGGGGTTTTCATTAATTAATATAACTGTAGGCATGGAAAAGACTACCTCAAATTTAGTCCCCTTTTATCTATATATTTGTTCTCAATCAGACCATACCTTATAGTTACAAGTAAATTCTATTTATTGTATATCATTTAGGTATATTTTACTTATCAGTCATTCAAACAATATGCTAACATGTCATTTAAACGTTTTGTATTAAGTGATGATTCCATTGGATTTAAGCAAAAATAATAGCAAAGATGTTTTTAAGTACTGTCTGTATTTAGACTTACAACATAATGACCTGGTTTACATTTAATTTGTTGTTTATAATAAATTATTGAATCTCGTTAATTAGAAAGAATATTTTCTTACAATATGACAAATGTGACATTTTTTTGTAGATGTAAAGGAAGCTATCTAAGAATGTGATTCACTTATTGCCACATTTTTTACAAATAGACATGCCATTTGGACATCAATTGTGCCACTCATATATTTTCATATTGTCGAGTGACACCAACCTGATCGATATCTAAGGCAATTTGGAATGGATCAACCAATTCCATCCATCCCATAATACAATGATTCGGTGCACTCGATTGACTAAAAGGGGCACACTTATCAAAATTGGCAAGTAAATTTTTTTATGAGTAGGCGAATCGACATAATCATATATTATGGGTCCTCATCTTAGTGCACCCTTATATTCAAGGTCATAATATATGCAATAATATATATCGTATACCAGATGGTGAATAACCATGATTGGAGCTTCCATCGGGACATCGGTATGATTTAATATTATTATTTATATGTATAAATGTTATTGTTGATTTTTAATACATTTATTTATTTACATGTAGGCCAATGTTGCCGAATGAATATTGCACACTGTCATTGCTTCATCATCCAATGAAGGTGTTAGTATTCGTTTGATATCAAAAAGCATTTTAGGTATTATTTGTGCAATTGATAGACGGTGAACTAATTATCCCTGTCAACCTATTCCTAATCCTACACAAATTCCACCATTTATAATTCCTTATGAAGATTTTCATCGATCTAGATTTAGCAGGAGAGGAACGGGAAAAAGACAGTTGATGGTCGATAGGTGCATATATTCCTATTCCACATGGAATGCACCAAGTTCCTTAACCTTTACAGTGACCATATCTTATTGAAGATACTTCTAGTTCATTTATTTTGGCTTCAATTGGTCAACAACAATAATTTGAAACTGCAATTGGTACATCTAGATGTATTGACTTTAGAGCAAATCCATCTAGATTGAATGTTGATTTGAATGTCATCATATTTTCAGGAGCTCAAATAGAGTACGATATATATGGACAAACATGCCATTATATAGTGGAGAGTATAGTGATGTAATGCCATTATATATATAACACTTTGGATGAGTGAAAACCTTATTAATATTATCAATTCTTGAGTTTAAATCCTATAATTAGCAGTTATATATATATTTGGATGAGTGGTATGGAAACCTTATTAATACAACCATATCTTGAGTTTGAATCCAATAGTTAGTATTTTTTTTATTAAATTTACTAAAAAAACTCTTTGTTTTTTCTTTTAATATTATGCCAAATTAAAACTATGTTATATTTGAAAAGTTATGTCATATTTTAAATAATAATGTTTTTTTATTGGAGTACTTTGATTGTAACTTTAAATATTATCTTAGCAGTAAATTTCTTAATGTCATTTTGATTGGTATTTATTATGGATATAATATGATAAATTTGTATACATTTTTTTAATTTTAGTTATTTTAAAATATTTTATTTTGGTTAATATAAGATAATTTTATTTTATATCTACTGTTGTTCAATTGAGTTTATGATTATTCTAAAGTAGGAAAAATTGGATAAAAGTGGCAACCTCAATAGTACTATCAAATAACTTGAATGTACAACATTTATATTGTTGATGAAATTGTCAACCTCTAAAATATTGAGTGGATGTGCCAGTAAAACTTTTGCAAGTTTTTTTTTTCAGCATATCCATACTTGTTGCAATGTGTTACATTACCTTGTTCATGCCTATCCATCTCATTCCAAATGCATGTAATTTTTGGGTGACCTTTCTTTTTTATAATTCCATTTATCAATTTAGGACTGTAATACTCGGGCCAGTATGCTTTATATGCCATAGGTTAAAATTTTCCATAATAGCATTTTAATGCCTCTATAATGCTATAAAAGTTATCAATAAATTGGAACATATCATGATGCTTGTGTATACAAGCTACAATGGCATGTGAACAAGGTATTTTTGGTCTTTGGAAGTTTTTGTACTCGCATATAAGTATTAGACTTAACATTCACCTTTGGTGCTCTGCATGCTATTACCTTGTACAATTTATATTGATTATCATAATCAATCACCATATGACCTTGAGCATTGTTAACATGACTGATAATAATTTTGACACATCTAGGCATGAATCACAATTCTTTGACCACTTTACTCTTGTACATATCCCTCCATTGATCATAAAATTTTACCAAATGACTGAAAATGTGTTCAACGATTGCAGTAATCGGATCATGTGAACAACTTTCAGTGCACTGTTAATACTCTCAACAATTATGGCATGCCCATATTGATACCCACCTTCCTCATATTATGTCCAATGCTCTAAGGATATCCTAATCACCTAATAATAGGAATCTTGGTCAAAATCATTAATTTCATCCATTTGCTGCTTAAACTGACGCCTTTGAAATTGCGCACCTACTTGTGTATTGATTAACATTATATTAGAATGTAATTAATTTGAATAAATGATATTAAATATTTATTTTCTTACCAGTCTTGTAAAGCAAATTTTTTTTATTATTGGATTCCTTTGGTACATGTTATAGTTACTGATAAAATTCCATAAACAAAATCTATGAAAGGATAAAGGTTCCTTCCATCCATTTCTGTCATCTCAGAATGCTGCCATTATACTAGCATATTAGTCTGATATAATTGTAATGCCCACATATTGTGTGACATGTTTTATAATCATCGATATGCACCAAGCCCAACTGAATTTATTTTCAAACTCAACAATAGCAAAGGAAATTGGGAATAACATGTTATTACCATCAACTGAGCTAGCTTGCTACAAGAAGTGTCTGTTGGAATTTTCCTATAACGAAGGTACCATTGATCAACAGAATTGCCTTACAATGATCCAACTCTTCAATGGCCCGTTGAATTGCTTCATAGTTGGGTCTTGAATTTTTTATACCACAAACTTATAAACAGTTCTAGGATTGTATGTTTGCAAAGCAACTAAAAAACCTAGCAACCTTTGAAAGGACTCAATATAATTGCAAAATATAGACTTTATAGGTACTGTGATGTGCGCTGAACCTTATAGGCATTTGGCTTGCTCTAAAAAATTTGCTTTTAAGGCTTGAGATTGGGTAAGGTTTGTTAGACTTGTGAAAGCCAATCCTTCATAATGAATAGGGATTCAACCAATATGCGATGCACTCAGGTCTCTAAAAGACATAAGACAGTGCACCGTTTTGAGAAATCTATTGAGCATCACAAGGTATAAATTTAGGAGTCGCCACCCAATTGAACATTGGAAAAGTGATTTTTTTAATACCTTATTATATCGAAACCAGAGAGAGTCCGAATTCCACTTCTATTTATACCTTTGGTTAATATTGTATAAACAAGTTTTAGTGATTAATAAATTCCATCTCTTTTACATGAGTTATTATGCATAAAAATTAGATCGCATTCAATCACGTTAAAGCACGTATATGAAAGCTGTAAAAACATGATATAAAAAGCACGTATATGAAAGTTGTAAAAACGTGATATAAAAAGCATTAATGAATAAAATCATAAATGTAAAAATAAATCATACATAAATTGGATAATTGGTTCATGATGTTAATTTTGATGAAGGCATTGGTCCTTGCATGCATATTTACAAAAGGCATAATTTTAGGTGTATTTTAGCTTAAAAAATAGGAGAATTGATCCATTGCGACTTTGGAAAAAAAGGAATTGTTTTTGTTAATTTTAAATAGAAAATCTTTTTATTTATAAAGAGAAATTTCTTATTTTATATGTTATTTTGTGGGTAAAAATTTGAACATTAGCCCTTTTATTAAAAAATTTCACTCGAATTTGTATAAATTATTTAATGAATTTTTAAAATTTATTGTTTGAAAAATCATTTATTTGCAATAAAAAGGGCATTAGAATAATAATAAAAGATGGCATGCATAAATTGGGCCATTATTTGATTTGGAAACATTTGTTCCCTCATGCATGTTTATGAAATTCTTTTGTGTGATTTTTGAAATAAAATAAGATATTGATACATTTTATGAGAAAATCTAATTTAATTAAATAGAATATATTTTAGTGTTATTTTAATTAGAGTGTGTAAAAATCCATTTTTACTAACTATTACAGACAATTAAATAAAAAGCATGAAAAATATTACAGGCCCAATAAATAAATAACAAACTAAATCCTAAAATTATCCTAGTTCGTCGTATTCTCTGACTTGATCGGGAAGGGAGTTGTGCAGATACAAAATACGACAAGAAAAAAATCATTAGTGCATGATGATAGAAATGACAAGAAAAATAAAATAATAAAATTAAAGATAATATTAAATAATAATAATTATAAATATTGTCATTAGAATAATAAAAATATTAATAATAACAATATTTGCAATAATAAAATTAACACAAATTAATAATATAAAAAACATAATAACAAGAATAAAGTAATTAATAATATTAAATTAATGGTAAAGAGACTAATATTAATAAAATACCAATAATAATAACAACAACAATAATAATATTAATATTAATAACAAAATTAATGTTAATAACAATAATAATAATAATAATAATAATAATAATAAAAGAAAAGATAAATTAATTAATTAATTAATATAATAAAAAATAATTAATTGGATCCAATCTATAGTGCAAAGAGATCTACAAAAAGACAAAAAAGGAGGTAAGGCGTGAGGTGTGTGATTGACGAAAGGAAAGTGTGACTGGCTGGGAATTTTAGCGATGGGAGTTTCTGGATGCTTCCAGCAAAGCAAAACTTTTTAGTGACGGGAAAAATTTTTCATCGCTAAAGGGTCCATAAAATGCTTTTCATGTACAAAGAAGGAAAAAATAAGTTTTGACTCAAAAAGGACTTACAAAAAACCTTAAATAAAGTATAATAAAATACTAATTAAAAATATATAACAAACTATATAAAAATAACAAATAAATAAATTAAACTAATAAATTAACAAAATAAAATAATCAATTAGCACATAATGAAATTAAATAAATAATTTACATTTTAACTATAAAACACTTGGATAACAAATAATTGAATTAAAGAATAATTAGCATAAAAAGACTAATTAATTTGTAAAATTCATATAATAACATGATTAATATATTAAGTAAAAATACTAAATTAATTCACAAAATTAACCACATATAACAAATAATTATCAAGACCAATAAAACAATGAAATCAATTAAACAAATCCTCACCAAATTGTATGAAAAAACAATTAACTTATTAACTAATTTAATAAATCAATTGACAAAATTAGTTAGTAAATATACAATTAATTAACAATTAATAAGCACATATGTGAAATTAACAACATATTTTAATAGATCTACAAAATTAATGAGAAAATAAACCAAAGAAAGATTATTTACTCAATCAATTAAAAATTAGTCATTTAAATTTAAGGATTTTAGGGCTCAGAAATATTACCTTCAGTTCAATTTCATCACGAGATGAGGATTTGGTGCTCTACGAATTTTTTCGATTTTTGATAATTTTTTTGAAATTTTTTGAAATTAAAAATTTGTATTTTTCATTGAAGAAAAAGAAAGCAAGAAGAAGAAGATGACGATGATGATGATGAGGTCATGTGAGGGAGATAGAGAGATAGAGATAGGGACAAGTCCTCCATAATGGCTAAGAAAAGCTACCAAAAAATATCTAAGATTTTTTCCCTATTTTTTTCCATATTTTTTGATCTATTTTGCATCTTTTGGGCGTGTTATGGGCTTTGCCCATATGACCTTCATGGGATCGGCTCGTGAGACCGTCACGGTCTCAGCCCATGAGGGTGTCACAAGCTCAGCCCGTAAGGGTGTCACTAGCTTAGTTTATGAGTTGACTTTGACTTTTTCCTCTTTTCTCAGCCAACTGACCTCTTGCTCGAAATGTTTTATCATTTTTAGGCATGAATTTGATGTAATTTTGACCAGGTGTCAATAGATATTCGTTCTCCTATATCTTAATTTTTCAATGAATTAAAAATCACTCAATTTAGATTTATATTTTGGGAGCTCAACTTAGAGAAGAAAAAAAATTACTGCAATTTCAGATCTACATCTTAAAATGGGTTTAAAAGCTTCTTTTTCCCTTTTCTTTATTGTTTTCATTATGAGTAGTGAGTAGTCATTTTATTGTTTAAGGAATCTTTGAATCCCCTAAACCATGTAAGGAATATGAACTTATTTGTTTAATATATATATTTTTCAGATGTTTTTTTTCCTTGTGCTTATCTTGGTATGAATGTTATTTAAGTATTTATGCTGTTAATCTTATTCAAGTTGATGGATTTATGCTTATTTAATGTTTATTCCATGCATGCTCTGTATTTCTTCACAAATTTTGTACTTTTGATTGTGTTTTTAAAGTAGAAGCTATTAGATCTAAGGTTTGTGTGTTGAAAAATCTAAAAAAGAGAGAAAAATGAATAGGTATTGAAATTGTAAGCTTTGGAATGGGATGCAAGTTTATATCTAAATCTTGGGACCTATGCTTATACTGGCTATTGGCCAAGCTTTGAAATGGGATATCAGGTAGTTAGAGTAGTAGGCTTTGAAATGGAATACTAGGGGTTTAGATGGGTTGTACACATCTAAAATGTATAAATGCTATGTTAAAATGAACCTTGCATGGGGATAGGGATGATTAGATTCTTGAACAACATCTTTAGTTATTATTAATTTATCCATTTATATTCTCAGCTTTTAATTACCTTGTTAGTTCATACTTTGTATTTTATTTATTTTTGTGTTAATTGTTTTTAACACCAAACACAATAAAATTCACAAACAATTGGATAATTCTTTAAAGCACATAACTTTAATCAATCATTTATTCTTATGCAAATCATGTTCCCTAAGGTTCGATATTCGTAGGTTTTCAAAATACCCTATTTTATTACTTGTTGATTCAATACATTTGCTGAAACACAACCACTAGGCTAAGAATAATTTTTTTTATCCTTTAGACCAAGCTAGCCATAAGCCATCATAGGCACCCAAAGTTTGACTTCAACAATTGAGTAAATAACTAAATTCCTAAAAAGCCTTTCCAATTAAATACATTATTAACCCTAATAAACCATTTGTAGAAGCCACATAAAGATTAGACTTCAAGCACCATCAATGTTAACCTCAAACAAATCAGGTGAGGAAACTTCCAATCAATGAGCTAAACAATATGGTTTTTAGGAATCAACAGACTTTAATTAAAGCAAATTATAGTGGTTGAATATTCTTCAAGCATATTATGACCTATACTAATAATTATAAAGGATAATAGCCTTGTCCCTTGAAAAATAACAAGGCTCCTATTATTCTATAATTTTCAATAGATAGTTCCAAAAGACTAACCTAAGAGATCTGTAAATTGCTAAAGGACATACCATTCTGCAAATCAAAAACCATCCACTCATCAAAAGGAATAAGATAAAAAAAAACATGTTAAAAGTGTAGTTATTGTAATCTGAGGCAACCTAAATTAGGGTTACCCGATGATAAGGAACCAGTTATATTTCTAATAGAGAGCACAAATCTTAAAGTTTTGGCTTTGATTTCTACATTTCTATAAATCTTTTATTGGGGTTTCAACTTTGATTTTCCAAGGGGTTTGAAAAGATTTCAAAGGTCTTGAGTTTTAGCCTTTACTGGTGATAGACGATCGTCTGTTATAAAAGGATGGCCATCTGTTGCTGTTTCCCTTTAGTCTAGGTCAGATTTAGGGGTATTTTTATAATTTTGAAAGTCATGTAAGGGACGGCCATATGGTCAACTATAGATGCGTGTTTATGGGGTTTTTTTTAGATTTTCCATGTTTGCCAGTTTTGGAAATCTCGGATAAAGATCAAATTTTTAGAGGATCTGATCAGGGACAGATTTTAAGGGATTTAAGCTTTGAATTTTAAGGGATTAGAGTTAGAGTTAATCTCTAACTCTTCTTCAGGTATTTAAATAAAAATTAGGATTTTCAAAAAGGGAATTCTTATTTTTGAAAATTGAAAGTAGACATTTGAGAGGGAGAAGTTCAATTCTCAGTTTTTAGAGGTCTCAAACTTCTAAAAAATTTTCTTCCACATGAAGAAGACACCAATTTATCTTGAACATAGGAATCAAGATTGGAACTATGAGCACGTTTTTCAAAGTTACAGAATCGTGAATTTGTGAGTTTAATATTCTAGGTTATATTCCCTTTCTCTCTCTAAATTCATATTCTCGAAATCTAGTTATACATGTTTATTTGTCAATCATGATCCTTATTTCATGTCGTTGTGTTAGTTATTACATTTTTAGTGATCTCTATTATTTCATGATTATTTGAATTGTTTAACATGCATTAGAATGGCATGATGGATTTCTTAGTGTTCTCCCACTGATATATTAGAATAGTTTTATTTAATCTTCACAAGTACATGTTTTATACTGTGTTGGCATGATTTGAATCCCATTTATTGTTTCTATGTAGGTTCAATATGTTTTAAGGTTATAGAATTGCATGCTTAGGGTGTAAACTTGATTTTTCTTGTTTATACTTGTATTTTTTTGCGTTTTACCTTTCCATCAAGTGGCAGATAGAAAGAAGATCCAATAGATGGTCGTCTGTCAACATGATAAATGTGACATCATGGTGTGTTCTCTTAGTCCCATCTCTCCTTCCTTTGGGCATGTGTACCTCTATTTTGGCACTTTTTTGGGTGCATTTCTAAGTATTTTGCATGTTTTGTTTGTTTTGTATGCTTAGATCTATTTTATTCTCATTTTTTTATTTCTGTCAAACATTATTTGCATTTCAGTCTTCTTTTTACTCCAATATGCTTTATGAGTATTTTTAGTTAATTAATTAATTTATTTTGATGATTGATTTATTTTGATTTCATATGTTAAATAATTTGCTTCTTTGTGTATTTTTTAGAGCAATTTTGTTTCCCTATTTTGGATGACATTTTTGGGAGATTAGTACATTTTGGAGGCGGTCCTTCATGCATTTTTTTCTTTCTCTTCCTACCTTTTTATTGCATTTAATCATTTTTCATTATTTACTTGCATTTTTTGGTTGGTGTACTTTATGCACTTATTATTTTTTTAGCACTTTAATTATTATTTCTAATGTATTCTAATTTTAGGGATGTAATAATTTAGTAAAAAGGGATTTTTTTTAGCATGATTAATAAAAAATGGCTTAAATGATTTTTACTTAATTAAATTGGGTTTTTCAAACAAAATGGACCAATGTCCACCTTTTTACCCCAAAATCACACAATAAAAAGTCTTATTTTCATCAAGATTGGGATCACTCATCTTGTATTTTCTAAAAATTGACAAGGACTCTTCATCTTTCCTTTTATAAATATGCACAAGGGAACTAATGTTACCAAATCTAATAAATATCCTAATTTATGTATGTATTTTAATTTTTAGTTGGATAATTTGCTTTTATAATAAATTAAGTAGGATTGTTTGCTTTATTTAATTTACTCGCTTTATTTTTTACCTAATTGACTGATGTATTTATTTAATTAAATTGAATTGCATCATGTGATAAGGAAGGTAGTGGATTAATAAATAAAAAATAATTATAGACAACACCTAATCGAGATGTCAAGTAAGAGTGATATCTTAAACACCGATCTTTGTTTGGATATCAAAAGGTGCAGATTCATTTCCCAACATTCTATTAGATAGTGACTCCATGAAACCTACCTCTTTGAGCCCACATTCGATGCCTTCATAGGTTGACCACCAATAATAAATTGGACCTAAAAACCAATTCTATTATGAAGTGGCTAATTTGTGAGTTATAGGACCCTAAAAGTGTTCCTTTGAGAATCCAACCAAAATCAAGTGGGCTTCAGCACACTTCACTTGTATGTAACATCCTAATACCCCTCAGAGTATTTTGGAATGCTACACTCATTATAAATCATCTCAAGTTAACAATTACAAGCATCACTATATAATTCAATCGACATTGGTACCAACTACATTTCATTAAATTTAAATCTTTATTACAAATACATATTTTTGATTACATGTACACATCTTGCTAAATTTTAGTTAGATATACAATTAAGAATTTACAAAATATGATACTCTTTATGGTCTACACTATATCTTCGAGAGTCATATTGTCTTCAACTTTGAACCTACTCAAGCAACATATAACTAAGTCATTATAATAATAGCTCACTAAACATAACTAAAAACACACCTAATTCATTTATAGCTTTGGTATTTCATTCTACTATTTTCACTATTAAAACTTAACTAGCATTAACCCTCACTACCAAAAATTATTCTTAGATGCATAAACAAATCAACTAGCCACTCGTGTTCAAAATCCTTTACTAACTATTTAATTCCACTCTATTCGAAGTAAGACCACTTAGAATTTTCCTATTGAGTTATTGCTCTAAAGTTGCTACTAACCCTTGAAACTCTTCTATAACTCACTTTTCTATCTTGCATTAATCACTATGATACTTAACAATACATCAATTTTTGGTTTAAACTTGGAATTAATATTCTAAGCTTCCTACTTATCCTAAAATTGGGAATCAGAACCTCATTATTCTAACATGTAATTTAAGATCTACTTAATTAACAATGACTTATAAATCATACACTTTATATCATATCAATTACATGCACATTTTGCATGATCATCATTACATATTCTATTATCACATATGCATTAACCAATACATAGACACTATAAACACTCTCATAGCTTGAACTCAATATAAGTGTGGACAATTGGGAATACTATATACCATGTAGGTATTGAATCACTAGACACAATTATAGTGTTATCACTAGATACCCAAACACCATTCAAGTTCCAAGGCAGCACTAGATACCAAAAAGGTATTGAGTCACTATCCCATATAAGTCCAAGACTATGTCCAAATCAAGCATATGCCAAGGCTTCACTTACATCTTCACCATTCAATTACATTTGTGCTTGACTAGCTTAAAAACACTTCATTATAACTATATAACAATAACACATTCATAATCACACATTAACTTTAAATTTCATGCACTTGAATAATCAATCGTGTCAATTTTCATTCACACTAAAGACATATATCAATATGCACATCCTTATACACATGCCAACAATTCTTAACCGATTGACATGTATAAATGATACTTGCATACATTTTTTGCTTGCACCTATTCATATCATACAATGGATATATTTTCACACACTACATATTCACTCAGTCACTTCATGAATTTCATACCCTGGTACATCAAAACATATTTAATTATAGTCATATAATACATATTCAAATTCATATGTACACAAATACTACTTATATACTGTTAATCCACCTTACCAGTGCTTGGCTCAATCCTATAATTCATTTATAATCATGAAATCTATATGTTTATAGTCATATTATAACGTTATATGTGTGTTTAAAAGGTTGTATTATCATCCAAAAAAGTTTGAATAAGATTCGATAATTTTTCTGTATGGTTCGGCTATGTTTGGGGATAATGTGCAAGCGACCTAGCTGAGATAGCATTTGACTTAGCTGTGTTAGATGTTTCTGCCTAATAAGAATGCAAGTAATCGGTGTAACATCCCAGATGGTCACTTGCATATATTGTCTGATTTGGGCCGAGGCCCTCACGATTTTAAAATGTGTTTACAAAGGAAAGGTGTCCATGGCCTTATAAGTACTGTTTTGTTCTCCTCTCCAGCCAATGTGGCATATTACAATCCACCCCACCTAAATAGGCCTAGCGTCCACGTTGGCTTGGAGGCTCAGGATTACCTTGACCCATGGCTCTGATACCAAGGCCCTTACGATTTTAAAATGCATCTGTAAGGGAGACGTATACACAGCCTTAAAAGGATTGTCTCGTTCTTCTCTCCAATTGATGTGGGATATTACATTACATTTTTACCCCTAACAAATAAATCTTTTGATAATCAAAATTATATTTAGGTCCCTAAACTTCCATCTTTTGTTATAATTATTGTTTTGTCCCCTAATTTCTCTTTTTAAGCATATCTCACCATACTTTTACATTTTTAACCTATAATTTATATTTTCTTTCATTTTAGTCCTTAAATTCATTTTTTAACCAAAATTACAATTTAGACCTTATTTTCAAAAATTTTCACTTATTTATAAGTTTTCCCTTCTTTTACAAGGTTTATTTTATAATTCTATTTTTACCCTTTCTGACTATATTTTCACTATCGTCTAACCATTTTACCCTTGATACCCATTTTGTCAAAATTTTTTCATTTTATTCCTTAATTTTCATTTCTATTCACTATTTACCATTTTCTTCCATTTATTGCCATATTATTGTTATTTTAGTTTTGCCCTTAATAGTTTTTAGTTGAAACGAAACATTCAAATTAAATAAATGGAATGTGGACCCCACAAGTCCAAGACTACATAATTCTCATCATTCTCTCTTTTTCTCATATTTTCTCAATCTTTTCTTATATTTACGATGTGGATCTGTCTTTGGTCCACTTTTACGAGTCATCATAACTTGCTGCCATAGTTAGTGCCTCTATGGCTAGCCAATTATATTTTATACTTCTCATTTTGCTTTTAGGTACTAAAGGAAAAACTATTTTCATAACATCAACACCAAATATACATTATTTTCATAATTTCTCATACTTTCACATTATGTATCATTTGGATTTCACACAATGTACATAATTTTTATTGATTTATCATGTGACATTATTTCTATGTATTAACTAATCATAATTGCATTAATTTAACCCATCACACCATTCAACCATATATAGTGTCAAATCATTCATAATTCTTTTCATGTCATACATTGTTCCCAACATGTTTTTAAGGTATGAATTCCATATATCTATCACTATTTCATTATAGTTTACATTAATCTTATCATAAGCCCTTCCACCATCATTTGACCATTATGATGTCACATATATACAAATTTGTTTATTTCTCAAAACACATTCCAACCATATTTTTCATGCATACTAATCATATTTCTAACCTTAAATCAAATTAATTCCATATAGAACCTTAGTTTCTTATACTATAGGTTCCGAAACTAACTTACCATTTTTAATCATTTTTTCATGCATTTAACTTTATAAATCTCATTAATCTTTAATTAATTCCATTTATTTACCATTAATTTGAATTTAAACCTATCGTACATACAAGAATCCTAATTTACATAATAGGTTCCAATTTCATTTTCTTACATCTAAACATGTTTCATGCATTTCTTTCCACCAATCTCATTATTTTCCATCCACTTTCACTTATGTACCTTTGATTTTAACTTAGACATGATTTACATACAAAATCCTAAATTACATAACCTAGGTTTTCATGAAATAAGTTAGTTTAGGTAACCACATACCTTAATTCATCTTGAATTCTTTAATTCTTCCTTTCTTTTCCCTTTTCCATTTTCCTTTCTTTTCTCTTTCTCCTCTTCTTGTTTCTCACCTAAATTTAATTGCACATAATGGATATTAATGAATTTCTCTTTAATTTTTAATCCAAAATTGTATGAAAATAATAACCTACTAAATTTCCCAATTAATTTTAGCTAAAATACATAATTCACTTACTTGGATGATTTTCTCTCACTAAAATTCTTCACTTTCCAAGCTTGATTTTGCTTAAATCCTTTATCTAAGTTAGAAAGGGTGATATTTATGAAATCTAAAGGAAATTTAGGTTAGAAATTTGGTGGGAAATTGAAGCTTGAAGAAAGAAAATGGTGGAGAAATTCTAAGTGTGAAATTTGGCCAAGGTGGAAGAATGGGAAAGATGGCTAATTTTTAGAGAGACTTGGAGTGGGTGATGAAAAAGGAATGGTGTGATTGGAACTTTTAGCGATGGGGTTTTTTGACTATCTCCATAAACTCTTGTCGCTAAGGGTCCAGTGCTAGCAAAAGGAAGAACTTAAAGGGAAGCTTTTTAGTGATAGAAAAGTTATATGTTGCTAAAGGGACTAATGCAGGAAATAAAATAAAATACTAATTTAAAACCTAAAATCACATATAAACACTTAGAAAAAAGCCAACCAAAATTCATAAAAACATATGTAAACATAATATTATTTAAAATATGCAAGAAATTAAATAAAACATCAAATTAACAAAATACATTAAATAATTAATAAATTAAACAAACTAATAAATTAAACTAACAAATACTTAACAAATTATGTAATAAGATAATTAATTAGTAATTAATAAAATTAAACACTAATTAACAATTCAAATAATTAACAAATTAACATAATAACAAAAATTAAAAAACAAAAAATTTATATAATAACATAATTAATTTATTAAGCTAAAATACCAAATTAATCCACAAAATTAGTTAGAAAATTTACATATTTTAAAATAAATTAACAAATATATGAAATTGACAATATATTAAGGTAGATCTACAAAATTAACAATAAAATAAACTAAAAATATTATTTACACAATTAATTAAAAATTAGTTATTTAAGTTCATGAGTTTTAGGGCTCAAAAATATTACCTTCAATGTCGATTTGTCAAAGGATGAGGATTTAGCGCTTTACAGCTTTTTTTTAATTTTATATGATTTTTTAGAATTTTTTGGAGTTAAAAATATGTAATTTTCATGGAAGATGAAAGAAAGAAAGAAAAGAAAGAAAAAGGAAGAATATGATGTGATCATGAGAGAGAAAAGTGGAGATTAGGTACCAAAATCCAAGATTAATATCCCATGTGGGATAAGATTAAGAGAATTTTTATCAGGCTTTTTCCCCTAGTTTTAGGTCAAAATGCACTCTGGAATGACTTATGGGCTCCACTCATGGACTTAGTCCTTGAGTCAACATTGACTCACAGACCATTGACATTTCCTTTAACTTTTACCTTCTGCCCTCCTTTTTCTCAGCCAACTAATCTCTAACTCAAAATATTTAACCATATTTAGGCCCCAGGAAGCCATTTGTTTAACTAGATGTCTTTTAGACATTTATTCCCCTATGTCTTATATTTTTAATGAATTAATAATCACTCAATTTGGATTTGTATATTGGGATTTATGGCAAAAATACTAACAACTGCTCCAAGAAAATTTTCAAGGATAGAATTGATATCTTGATTTTGAAAAATTACGAGGAATAATGGATTTAGAATTAGGTTATGATATCTTCATAAAAGTTACTCCACCATGAGTCTAGTTTCTATTAAAATTAGATTCATCTCAATATGAGCTCTACAGAGGTAGATATTCTCAAATTACTACAGATTGATCTGGGTATAGGGATAAATTCGGGTTATCTATGTTCAAGCTTAAGTTTGAGAACCTTAAAGGCTAAACTGGGTTTAGGTATCTTCATCAAAGTTATAGTCTATATCCTAAGATTCAAATAGCTTTTAAATCACCTAATTATGAGGTCTATAGGTTGAGATAAAGTTGAAACACTCTAAACTACTCCAAGTTTTGAAATTTGATTTGCTTGTTTTGCACTGCTGAGAGAAGGAAAAAAGGAAAAGACCCCAAAAGGATTTTTAAAAATTTTAAACCCATAAGAGATATCAAAAACATTTTAAAAACATAAAATCTAAGGAGAAATCTAGGTATCTCTTCTCTTAGTCCATTTATGAGAAACCATTTCTTTATTAGGTAACTCTAATCAGAAGCTGCCTCAAGGCCCAATGTCTACACTTATAAATTTAGGACTCAACTTTCCCTTTTTGCCAAATCTTAGGATTTTCCTTTAGGTAGATACCTTCAGGAAGACATTTTCCCTCGCTTTAAATTCTATATCTTTCTTTTCTTAAGTCTGCATATGATTTTTGGTGATCAGAAGTAACTTTCAAATTGTCTATAATAATCCATACTTTATCTTCGATTTTTATCAAATCTAGTCCTATAAGATAATTTTCACTGGTTCTATCTACCATAATGGTGTTTTACATTTCCTTCCATATAAGACCTCATATGGTGGCAGTTTGATGCTAACTTAATAGCTATTGTTGCAGGCAAATTCATTTAGTGGGAGATATTTTTTCCAACTATTACCAAACTCTAACGCATAACTTCTTAACATATCTTCTAACACCTGTATAACTCTTTTTAATTGCCTATCTATTTAAGGATGTAAAGTAGTATTGTAATGAAGTTTAGTACCCAGTGATTCTTATAATTTCTTTCAAAACCTTGCAATGAAGTTGGGATCTCTATTTAATATGATGGAGGAAGAAACTTTATTTTTACCAACTTTACCAATGGATAATCAACTGTCATAAGTAGAAAATGGGCCGATTTAGTTAATCTATCAATAATCACCTAGATAGAATCATGTTGTCTCTTAGTGAGAGGTAATCTAATGATAAAGTGAATAGTAATTCTATCTCACTTCCACTCTGGAATTGTGATAAGTTGTAATAATTCAGAGGGAACTTGGTGTTCTTCTTTCACTTACTGACAAACTAGGCACTTAGTGACAAAATCTACTATATCCTGCTTCATACTAGGTAACCAATAATGATTTTTCAAATTCTAAATCATCTTAATACTACCTGGATCCATGGCATATTTGCTGCTGTGGGCTTCTATCATGATATTCTTTTTCAATTTTGCATCATTAGGCACACTAATTCTCCCTTTATATCATAAACACTCATCATCCTTCACTGTGTAATTGTCATCCTTCTTTTAATGGATTTGATCAACAATGAAAGCTAACCATTAATATTGCCTCTAGGTAGCTTTAACTTGTTGTAGAAGGTCAGACCTAGCTTGTATTGCTCCATTTTTTGTCATAGCTAACCTGACATTCATAGCTCTTAAGGCTATTTAAATAGCATTTCATTACTATTTTATTATATCTGCAATATATAGGGATAAAATTTCATTATTAGAGTCAATTTATTACCTATTATGAGTTTTTGATTAAGTGCATCAGCTACTACATTTGCCTTGCCTGGCTGGTAATCAATGAGGTAATTGTAGTCCAAGATAAGTTCTAACCATTGCCTTTATCCCAAGTTCAGCTCCTTTTGGGTACGCAAATATTTCAAGCTTTTATGATTTGTATAAATATAGCACTTTTTGCTATATAAGTAGTGCCTCCATATCTTCAGTGTGAACAAAATTGCTGCCAACTCTAAATCATAGGTGGGATAATTCTTTTGATGTGTTTTTAGCTGTTGGGAGGCATAAGCAATCTCCTTTCGTTCATATATCAATACAAAACCTAAACCATTTAGGGATGCATCACTATAGATTATAAAGTCTTTTCCATATTAATACTGTGTTAGGACTGGTGCTTCTATCATTATCTTTTTAAGCTTCTCAAAACTTTCTTGACATTTATCTATCCACTTAAATCTTGCATTTTTTGGAGTAGTCTGGTGAGTGAAGTTGCTATCAATGAAAAGCCTTTCACAAATCTCGTGTAGTAACTTGCTAAGTTGAGGAGGCTTCTAACTTTTGTGACATTCTTATATGGTTGCCAATCTACAGTTGCTGTTATCATTTTGAGGTCAACTTTAATACCTTCTACAATAACTACATGGCCAAGAAATGAGACTTTATTAAGCCAAAATTCATATTTACTTACTAAACTTAGCATACAACTGTTTTTCTCTCAAAGTTTACAGCACAATCTGAAGATGCTTATCATGTTCTTTTGGTGTTTTAGAATAAACCAGGTTATCATCAATAAATATAAACACAAACTGATCCAAGTAAAGGTGGAAGATATGGTTAGCGTATTAGTGAGTCCAAAAGGTATAACTAAGAACTTATGATGCTTGTACCTAGTGCGAAAAGCAACTTCTATATGTCTATCTCCCTTACTTTAAGCTAAAGATAGCCTGATCTCAGGTCGATTTTTAAAAACACACTTACTCCTTTCAACTGGTTAAAAACATCATCAATTTTAGATAATGGGTATTTATTCTTAATGGTGACTTCATTTAACTGCCTGTAGTTAATGCATAACCGGAGTGATCCATCTTTCTTTTTAACAAATAGTATAAGTTTTCGCTATGATGATACACTGGGATGGATCACTTATTAAGCAATTTTTACAAATTAATTTTCAATTATTTGAGTTTTATTGGTGCCATTCTCTAAGTAGTAATGGAAGTAGTTATTGTACTCGGCATAACATCGATAGTAAACTCAACCTCCTTATCGGATGCTAGTCCTAGCAATTCATTAGGGAAGACATCTAAAAAGTCACATATTGTGGGAATGTCACTAATCTGAGGTTCCCTCTTTTTAGTTTCCAACATAGTGGCTAAGTAAGTTTTACATCCTTTTCTGATTAGGTGTTTTGCAGTAGTGGCTGAGATGACGTTAAAGAGAAAATCTGATCTCTCACCTACAATTGTAATATCCCGACCTTCTAATGTTTTTAATGTGACCCATTTAAATTGAAAATCAATTGTAACTCGGTGCTCATGTAACCAATCCATACCCAGGATTATATCAAATTCATGCAATGGAAGTTCTATCAAGTTTGCAGGGAAGGTACAATATTGTATTTGGATAGGGTAATTTTTGTATATTTTATTCACTATGACACTATGCCTTAAAGGATTACTCAATGATGTCTTCATCTAATTTTGAAATATCTAACCCCTTTCCCTACGCTACTACTGTGCTAATATATGAGTGTGTGGATCTTAGGTCAATTAAAGTATAAATAAATTCACCAAATAATAGAAATTTACCTATAATAACATTAGGCGCATCCATCTTTTCTTGGGCTTTAACTGCGTATGTACGGGCTAAAGGTCATCCATCAGCACTCCATCGAACTTGAACTGTACCTCTAGTTGTAGAAGCTCTAATGAGAGCACCCCTACCTCTGCCGTGTGGTGCTGGTGCACTGGATTTATCTAGCTGAGGTGCTGGTGTGGCCTTCGATTAAGCTCGAGGATAATCCTTCTAAATACGATCTTTAGACCCACATCTATAGCATGTTCTTATGAGTTTCCAACACTCCCCTCGATGTCTTTTCCCATAATGTTCACAAAATGGGGATGTTTCCTTTACCTATATCACTAGGTGTATTGGCCACTGAAGTTGTTGGAACACTAGCCCTAATTATAGATTTCTAGCTCTAAGCATGTGGTTGAGTTGGGGCCTGGAACTAGGCTACTGGGCCTTTAGGTTTCTTACAAGAGGCACTGGGGGCACCTGACTATGGTGCCCTCCTTTTTTATTGTGTTCAAAATTGTCTACTAGCTCTATCTAAGTGTACTATCTGAAATCTGGTTGTAATGCCCTACTTTCATTCATGATTTCTGTATACTGTATATTATTACTAATGACATCACATGGTTACTATCCATTTAGTATAAATTTCAGTAGCATAATGGCTTGAAAATCGTGATACCCAAACTTGCAAATTGGCAAATTAACACTCCCTAAAGGCAACCTTCACCTTCAATAATCCATTAGCATTCATAACACTTCTAAAATCATCCATCTCATCATCGCAACACAATCACAAATTTATAACCCAGTTATACTACATTATACGTATAAGTTCACTATCACTATACATCCATAATATAACATTATATATATTTATATACCAATTATGCAAAAGTCTAACACATAAGAGATCTAGTTTCTACATCTTCCAAAGTGAAACATGTACATGCCATTGCACAGCACCTTCATCGTGTCCTTAGTTACATGTCCCTGCTCACAGTCAATAAACCATGTGTTAAGCAACATTGTTGCCTAATGGTGGATACAACTATGCAAAATTTCATCTAATAAAATTATTTTAACTAAATTATTAATTTACCCCTTTTATGTTACTTTTTTTATTAATTTACTTTAATTAACTTCTTTTATTGTGTAAATTACTACTTAATCTCTTTTATCTTCATTTATTTTTATTAAATCATACAATTTCTATCTAATAAACTATTTTAAGTAAGATTTATTATTTTACCCTTAGATGTCACCTTTGATTAATTAACTCAAATTTATACCATTAATGCCTTACATTCCATTTAATTCTTTTCTTACCCACTTTTCTTATTGATTTCTCATAATTTCTTACATAAGTGGACAATTACAATCTTTATAAATTCCATTCATTGCATGTTTCAATTCTTAATCTATTAAATTGATATTTTTAATTCTAACTACTTTTTTAATTTCTTTTGTTATTGCTTTTACCCATTATTCTTATGTTTCTAGATTTTTTAAAGCAATTTATATTTTAATCCTTGGACTGTTATTCCATCATGTATTTTGGATAGCTATTATGCTAATTTCCTTTTTTGTCCCCTTTATATATTTCATTATACTTAGTGTTTCTATGCACTATGGTAATATACCAATTAGTCTTTATTGCCTTTATTTTCTCATATTCTTAAATTTAGTTACATTTTAGCTCAACTATCTCTTTTTGTTTCTCAAATTACTATCTCATCCATATTATCACTTATTTTTATTTTGTTTTCGCTCATCTCTCAATTAGGGTGAAATATTAGAATTTGGTCCTCAAATTTTTATTTTCATATATAATTTATTATTTAACATATAAATTTATCATTTTTCTCCTTTTTAACTTTTATTTTTCTTTTGTCTTTCAATTCACATTGCAATCTTTATTTTTTCCCATATGCTGATAATTTATAGTTTGGCCCCTAAAATTTATCCTTTTTGCATATATTGCCTTAGTTAACTCTAATTTTATTCCTTTTTGTTTCCTTTAACTTTTATTCTATTTAAAGTTTGAAATTTACATTTTTATCCTTATGCTTACTCATGCAGCGGTAAATTATAATTTGGTCCTTAAATTTTCAATTCATTGTATTTACCCTTATTTAACTTCGATTTTTAACTCTTTTTGCTTTCTTTGACTTTTATTTCCTCCTAAATGTAAAATTTACTACTTAGTCCTTTGGTTTGATCGAAAAGTGGTAAACTATATTTTGGTCCCTGAAAATTTTCATTAATTATGATTTTGCCCTTTCATTTATTTGATTGTTTTAATCTTTTTAATCACCTTTTTGTTGCCAAATTAGGATTTACCCCTGACTTATCATGTAATTATTTTTTTGCCTTTTTTAATATATTAATCATGTTTATCATATTATTTCTCCTTTATTCACATATTTTATACCATTCGAGCACGTTTGGTTCACTGTACTGTATTAGCTTGTATAGTATTAGCTTGTATAGCATTAGCTTACAAAGTATTAGTCTGTATTATATAATACATGGTTTGGTATAAACTTGTATTAGCATGTAATATTGTATACTATATTTGATGCATAATGTCGTAATATATTATTCTTTAAAAAATTAAAAATAGATAAAATTAAATTATTTTTATTGTAACTAATTTAGATAAAAAAAGTTATAATTATAAAACATAAAATTTAATACATCAATTTTTTTTATTAAAAATGAAAAAAATTAATGAGAAATGACTATATATTATTATAAAAATCGATATTTCTAAAATCAAAATTAGATAAAAAATAAAAAATCTAAATTATGAATTTGATAAAATATTTGAGAAAAAAATAAAAGAATTTATTAATTATAGTATAAGTTTTATATAATAGCTATTAAGTTATACATTCAATATTATAAACTTGAAGATTTGGTCGTGGTGTGGTAATGGTGATGGCGACGGTGTGGTGGTAGAGGCAGTGGTGGTTATGGCAGCGATGGTGATAACAGTAGCGGTAGTGGCGGCTAAGGAAGCATCAGTGGCAATGGCAACGTGGTGGTGGTGGTAGCAACTACAGTGTAGTGGTAGGGGTAGTAGTGGTGGTGGGGGCAGCGGCGATGGTGATGGCAATAGTGGTAGTGGCAACATTTGTGACAGTAGCGGGGTGGTGTTAATGATGATAATGTGGTGGTGGGGGCAGTGGTGGTGATGGCGGCAAACGATAGTGTGATAGTGGAGATTTTAATGGTGGCGATGGTGGTAGTGGTGGCAACAGTGGTGGTGGAGGCAGTAATGGTATGGTATTAGTAGTGACGATATGGTGGTGGTGGCAGTAGTGATGGTGATAGCGATAATGGTGGTGGTGGTGGTAGCAAATGTAAGGGTAGGGGCAGTGGCGAATATGGAGATGGCAGGATGGGTAGTAACGAAGGTAGTGATGGTGATAGTGGTGGTGGTGTTTGTGGCTGTGGCTGGGTGTGGTGGTGGCTGTGGCAGCGACTATAGTGGTGGGATGGTATTTTGTATTAATACACTATTTACCATATTACACAAACCCATGGGTTTGTAGTGTATTATATTATCCCCATATTAATTTTTCAAAAAATCTCCAAACATCGTACTTGTATTAGCTTATACTATATTATACTATTCCATGTGCAATCCAGTGAACCAAACATAGCCTTCATGCATAAATTACCATTTCCTCCCTATTTTCTTACGTAATTAGCGTTTTGCCCCCAGATTGTTATGTAATTACATTTTTGCCCTTTTGAACCTATTAATCACATTTTTCAAATTATTTCATATTTATTTACATTTATGACATCTCTCATGTAAAATTTACCACTTCATCCCTAATTTCTTGCATAATTATGATTTTACACTTTCTAAAACAATTAACTATGTTTTTCACATTATTTCTTATTTAATCAACTTTATGGCATTCTTAATGCATGCTTTATCATTTAATTTTATTTTTTGGTATATTTATCATTTTTTCCCTAGCGATGACCAATGAAAATTCTTAAACTGGATATATTGGATAAGAACTCCAATGATGCTAACATACAAGAGGAACCACATACTTAATGCGATACTGCTGCTCTAGTATGGGTGGAGGGACCATAACTTAATGCAATCCAACTAACCCATCGGATGTTATATGTCGGATACTCATCAGTATGTGCAATAAATCCAATCTGGTGATCTCATGGTGGTATCGTGGTATATGTGTTCTTATGACTAGCCATTATACCTTAAAATCCTGGATTACCCACTGTACACTAAGGGCAATTATATATTTTATTTCACATCATATTTATATGTAATTATTCATATTAATCACATTATGTCTCTAATACCATATACTTATTTAGCATTCATTCATGCTCAACAACCATATATTCATCATGTATACATACCGTATCATATAAAAAAATAATGAAACATGCCATTATCATCACATCCATCATTTGGTCTCATTGTGATTTCATACATACATTATGTTTCTTCCTTCATTTACATGTCATATATGTTTCTAAATTCATTTTAACCATTCATCGAATAAAATTCATCTAATTGACATTAGAATTCCTAAGTTACCTTTAAATCCACCATTATGTTTACTAGTACATAATTATATCTACTTGTTATTTTTAATTTTAATCAATTCTATTGCATTCTTTATACATCATTTTATATATTTAATACTAAATATGCCATTATCTATTAAATTTCATAAAATTATACCTTGTTGTATAATTCGACCATCATGAATTTTCACATTTCTAAATTGATTTCTTCACTAATTTGCAACCATATCATGTTAATTCATCATTTTATCAAGTTCTTATAATTTATTTCACATTTTACACAAGTTTATATAGTTACATAACAATACATCATTATGTTTGCATGATCAACATTATGTCTATATATTATTTTAAACTCAAATTAAATAAATCATGTTTATTCAACTTAGTATTACACATTTTTTACTTAATATACCAAATAACATCAAATTCTCATGCTATACAACATTATGTTCAATTTAGCCACAATATGATTGTTCATTCTAAGCTTGATTTCTTCCTCATTTCTCACTTATTTCAGGTTAAGACATCATTCTATAATGTTATCTTGAGTTATTTCATATTTTCCCTTAATTTCATATAGTTACATAATGTAATTTTCATGTAAAATTCAAGAAATAAATAAAATTAATTGTGATTTTTGTATCCACTAACCTTAGAGTAGCTTGAAATCACCTATTTCCCCTCTCTATTGCCTTCCCCCTCTTTACTCTTTTTTTTCTCATGAAATTCAACTTTAGGCCAAATTTTGGGAGAAGGAAATCATGAGTTTATGCTATGTATTTTAACAT
Source organism: Excoecaria agallocha (assembly GCA_037975025.1). Taxonomy (NCBI): domain Eukaryota; kingdom Viridiplantae; phylum Streptophyta; class Magnoliopsida; order Malpighiales; family Euphorbiaceae; genus Excoecaria; species Excoecaria agallocha. The sequence goes on from CM075810.1 coordinate 66,587,161, forward strand.
GAAATTACTTAATAATAATTCTACTAATGATTCTCTATAATTCTATACCAAAATCCCCAATTAATTCTAATAGAAACTCAAAATCTTACCCAATTAATTTCTCGCACTAGAAATTGTCTATTTGCAAGCTTATTCTTGCTTCAATTCAATTTCTAGGATGAAGAGAATGCTTTCTCGTATATTTGGGTGAAATTAGCATATGAGATATGGTGAAAGGAGAGAGAAATGAAGAAAAAATGGTGGAATACCCATAAAAAGCTAGATTTGAATTTTCTAAAAAATAGGGAGAATTATAGAAATTTGAGCAGAATTGTAGTTGATTATAGATCCCTTTAGGCTACCCTTAAGTACACCAAACTAATGGCCAATATTCCTCCATTTACTATTTAATCCAATGGCTTATTTTTAAGCCACTTGTTATGACTTCATTGGTTTGTACACTTTTGTTTTTACTATTTTAATGCATGTAGATGATCATGTCTCATTTACTTATGACAATTATGCCCTTGTATAATTTAAATTTGGCATTTAAGCCCAATAATTGATTTAACCTCGATTTTTCACCATTTTTCTTAAACTAATTTTATGCTTGTCAAAATGCTCTAAAATTTTTCCTTGTGTGCAATAACATATTTAGAAGTATGTTGTTAAAATTTCAAATAATTCTAAAATCGTTTCAATATACTTTCAGCTCCGAAGGTAAAATCAGTCCGTTCGAATCTTGAAATTTTGAAACTATCAAAAAAATTATTTTCATTTCTAATAGCTCACTTATGCTATTTCTATTAGGTTTATACGATTAGAATAATTTTTGAAGGTCTATAGAATATTTATAAGTCTGATCAAACTTTCAATCAACCCTTTTTATGGTACAGAGCAAAATCTTCACTTTCTATTTTGAGGACCTCTTTAAGCTCAATTTCATCTCAAATTTATTACCAGACTCCATTTAATGCCTATTTTCTCATTTAGGGGTTAAGTTAAACTTCTCACCAAGTCAACTGTCCTTAGATTTTCCTAGCCTGAGCAAGTTTAACACTTATGTACTTTTAAATTTTATTGTACTATTCTACTGTAGTTACTAAAAACTGTTTGAGGGTTACTATTCATGCTCTAGAATGTACCATGCATGTCAAATACAAATTTTAGGGTGTTATATTTCTCCCCTACTAATAAAAATTTCATCCTCGAGATTTATCTAAATAGAAAAGCTGTAAATATTGCTGCCTCATGGTTTCCTCAGGTTTTCAAGTTGCTTTTTTGATGTCATAACATGTCCAAAGTACTATAACGAATGGTATTTGTTTATTTCTCAATTGTTTTTTGGCTAGAATTCTTACTAGTGCTTTATCATATAATAAATTTAATCAAGTCTAAACTTCTATCGGTCTTAGGACGTGTAAAGGATTTGATCGATATCTTCTTTACATAGATACATGAACTGCATCATGAATTCTTTCTAATATCTGTATCATTCACTTTGACTATCTATTTGTATCATTCACTTGTTGCCTTAAGGTCTTGATACATTTGTTGTTGTCTGGATGTACTGTTGTAAGCTTCTATCAAGATATTTTCTTTAACTTAGCATTGTTGGGTACACATATTATCTCTTTATAATATAATTTATCATCCCTACCGAGGGAGAACTCACTGTTTTTTCCTAACTATATTTGTGAAATGTTAGAGGTTAAGTGTTTGTCTTATCTTTGTGTGACCTTTTTCCTACCATAATCAATTTGACTCTAAGCTACATTTTAGCTACAAATGCGCCATTTTGAACTGTGGTCGATCTAACATTCATGGCTTTATAAGCTACTAGGTGCTTCCTACTATGTGTATCAACTATAACTTTTATTTTACCTGGATGGTAGTCATTTAGGTAATCACTACCTTTGATGAGTTCCAACCATAAAATCTTTAGCCCTCAACTACTTCAGCTATCCTAATAAGAACTTGCTAGTGGCTGATGTTGTGGCTATAAGGGGGCTAGGGTCCAAAACTATTGATATAACATTCGTCACCATTTGAGCACAGTATGGGGCATATGACTGTATAAATATATTGTATGACTGTATGGTATAATAGTGTGTATATAATGGATGACCGTATGTATGAGGGGCACATGTACAATCGGTTGAGGTGGCCATGAAGCTGGTGGTAATGTATATACTACTTAGTCAACTTTCTTTTAGCCTTAAGCAAGGCTAAGTCACAATTCTACCAAATTCACCTCTTTTTTCTTTCAAACTACTCTAAATCTTCATAGATATCCCAATCAGTTCCTATTAGCCACAAAAATGTTACATCTCATAAAATTGGCTATACAATGATCAAAATTATAAAACAGGTAAAAAGTTCCAAAATTAACTAAAAATCAATGTATAAAAACAAACCATAACATGCAATTTTGATCACTTAACAAGCATGTTGACTTTCAATTTGTTAGTGTTCGAACTTTAATGAGTCACCAAGAATTTTAATTTTTAAGAACACTAAATGAGAAAATTGAAGATTTTATTCTATTTATTATTTTTTCTCTATCTCTTTTTGAATGTGAAGTTGTTTAAACTTGCAACTATACAACATTCTTTGATTTTTCATATGTTAGTGAACATATAATTATATGGAATTTGGATTTGAAATTTGCATTGATTTTTTTTTAATTTTAGATGTATTTTGTATTTTATAATGTTGTTCAATTGGAGTAATATTTTCCCTAAGAAATTAGGTACATTTGAATTAGTATTCCATTATTATATCGATAATTAGTTTTTGTCCAAATATGTGCCAAATGGGTTGACTCATATTTAAACCCGTTTAGACTGCCATCCAGTCCATTTAGACAAATATTATTATATAGTAGCATCTTTTTGTATCTTCTTATTATATCCAGAATTATTTTCATTAAAATATGATCAAATAGGTTACCCATATATTAACCTGTTTAGGCCATTATTCAACTCATTTGGGCCAATATATTTTTTTAATTGCCCTTTTAGTATCAAATTATTATATCTAAAGTTATTTTAAATAAAAATAAATAAATCAAATAGATTGCTATCCATTCAAATTAACATGTAGTAAACTCATGGGTGGTCAACTTAAAGATGTCCAATTCATTTAGGTATTAACCCATTGATAAACTATAAACAATGATCCATTTATAATATAATTTAAATCCACCCAATTCAATTCATTTGTCCCCTCTAGTTTTGATACATGTTGCCAAGGACATTGTTTGCCAAAGCTGGAGACTTAAATTAGAGCTGAGAAAAAAAATAAAAAAAGATTAATCAAAAAATCAATATGAAATCGAACCAATTTTTAAGATTAATCAAACTAAAAAAATGATTAAGATTTCCAAAAATAGAAATTTTTGGTTTCGGTCCACGGTTTAAAAAAATCGGTAGTTTCTATTCACCCTTCGATATATATATATGTGTGTGTGTGTGTGTGTGTGTGTGTGTGTGTGTGTGTGTGTGTATAGATACACACACACACACACATATATATACACTACAAAAAAACTGCCAATTAGCGACGGCACTATTTTCGTCGCTAATTTTGTGACGGATTCCCAATTGTCTTATAATTCCGTCGTGAGAAGGATATTTTCTATTTTTTATGATAAAATAGCGACGGAATAAATAAACAGTCGCTAATTATTGGCGGAAAATATACGCGCCATGTTTTGCGACGAAATTAGCGACAAATATTGTCGTCGCTAAATTTTCTAACTTTTTATTCATGAAATTAATTCCGAAAAATTTAGCAACGAACATTTTAGTCGCTAATTTTGGAGGAAAAATTTAGCACCTTTTTTGTGACGGTTTAGCGACGGAAATTTATCTGTATCTAATAAGTATTTTGTTACGGTAATACAATTAGCGACGAAAGTATTTAGTCCCTAATCTGTCGCAAATAAATTAAAAAATAATTTTTTTAATTTCACTTCCATGGTTTATGTATAATTTCAAGTAATTTTAATATAGAGCATATGAAATGAATATTTTCTTTTGTAACAGAAAATTATAAATTATTTTATAAGTTGATAATAATTTTTTATCAATTATACCAAAAATCTAATGTTATTTATTTAGAAATTTTACATTTTTAATCATAATAATAAACTCATTGTTACGATTATTATATATTTGCGTGTTCAAGATTAATAAAAATAAATATTTATAAAATTTATTATTTCATTTAAAATAATAATAAAAAAATTTGCAATTTATTTTTATTTTATAAAATTTAAATCAAATATTAAATGATTAGGAATTATATTGATTTCTTTATCAATTATCCCCAAATATAAACTTATTTATTTAAAAAAATACATTTTTAATAATAATAATAATAAATTAATCGTTATAATTATTGAAGATTGATGTATTATAATAAATAATAAATATAAATATTTATATAATAATATAAAATTTATTATTTCATTTAAAATGAATATGAGAAATTTATAATTTATTTTTATTTTGTTAAAATTTTGAGCAAATTTTAAATTATTAAAAATTTTAGTTATACCTATTTACAAAATTATCCTTGAATACAAGGATAAAATGATGAAATTTGGTTGGGGCATTTTAGTAATTTCAGAAATTTATCCTATATAATATTATTTGCTTATTTTCAATTAAATTTTTTAAAAATTTATAATTTTGATTATTCCAAGTATTATAATATAAATGAAAATACAAATACCTATTTATTGTTACTAATTAAGATTAAAAATTATTTTAAAATATTTGAGAATTAAAATTACAAAAAAGTAATTAAATGAGATAAAAAATCACATGGACTTAGAGCATGTGATCACTTTTAAAATATTTAATAATATTGGGTATGCACTGATTCATGTTAGAGAGCATAAGAGAAGTGAAGGGATTACCCCTCTTGATAAGAGAGAAAAGATCATCGGCCACTTGATTAGTAAACTGAGAAGTGTATGGCAATACCGAGATGAAATAATAAGTAATCATTATTTATCTGAGAGTTCAGTGTCACTGGAATATCAAGAAAGGAATTAGTATATATAAGGATGACTAGTTTCATGCCTTATATTAATTCTGATATTTAAGGGTAAGGGACTATGCAAAATTGCATTAGGTCACTAAATTCCATTTGTATTTTTATTTAATTTGGAATGCTATAATATCTTGCTAGAGAATATATATAGCCTTTGAATTAATTTATTAATTCATTGTCAATATTAAATGGACTTATAGGATCGTACACAAAGCATTGGGCTTAAAATATTTAAATAGTGTATTGAGAATTAATTTGGGCTTTTATTTAAAGTCAAATTAATGTGTGCAATGAGTAAACAAATTTTTGCCTAAAACAGCAAATATGTTAAATAGATTTTTTGCCTAAAACAGTTATTAAACAATTTTTTTTCCTAAAACAGCTTATTTTGCCTAAAACAGATAGCTATTTTAGGCAAATCTGTTCAGCTCCGATTTTGCCTTAAACAGCTAGCTGTTTAAGGCAAATATGTCAAACAAGGTTTTTGCCTTAAATAGCTAGCTGTTTAAGGCAAATCTGTTGAACTGTTATTTTGCCTTAAACAACTTGCTGTTTTAGGCAAATCTGTTAACAGTTGGTCACGAGAGAAATTTATTGGCATGTGCTAGGTTTAATTTCAATTGATTAATTATCTATGTATAATTAAGTTAATTGAGAATTAAATCCTAAATTGTATTTAATCAAAATATAATACTTGAGAGGGAATTAAAGTAACCAAAATTCAAGCTAGGAATCCTAGTTGAATTCGGCAACTAATCACCTTAAATAAGTAAGTTTGTTTTGATTAAATGACTAATTCCATTTGAATTTAAATTCTAATAGAATTTAAATTAAGATATATCTCTTAATTAGGAAGTGATGGAGGCTGAAATTACTACTTAATTTTGGCATTCACACTTGACCTAAAATAACTGATATATATTAATGAATTAAAAGAATAAAGGGGTAGCCGTTTTGCTCTTTTTCTCTCTTGGTCGAATTACTCAAGGGAAAAGACTCTTTCTTGTTCTCTTGTGTTTTTAGGTAGCAATAGCAACCTAAAGGAAGAACAAGATCAGACCTTGTGGCTTCAAACCGTTCCCATTGCTGAATATACAATCATAGAGGTAGCACTCTTGATTTTAAGCTATCTTTGCAAGTGTGTGAGTGAGCATAGAGTGGTGTAGCATAAAGGTTGCTCCTTTGGCCTTGGTGTTCCAGATCTAAAGTGTATAAGTATATATTATATATTTGCCATTGCAAATCAAGTTTTGAAGAGCATCCAAGCTTGTAAGTTTTAAAACTGTAAACTTGCATGTTTCGATTCTATGTCGTATATTGCGTGGCTTGAATGATCAATATTTTTAATTTTTTCGTTGTATGATCTTCATGTATATGCCATGTGATATCCCTTCATATTCTTCATTTAAGATAAAATATTTTTATTTCAATGCATTTAGGAATATATAGAAATGGGTCAAATTAATAGAGAATTGCAAATTTCGTTTAGGCCATTAGTTAATTGAATAGGGATGTGGTTCAGCCCATTTACTTCTCTATGTAACAATTGCATGCAGGACTATTAATAACAACTTGTATATTTTTTTATTTATGTTTAAAAGCTTAAGGAGGCCAAACCCTACTGTTACTTCCTATCAGCGTCGTCCACAACAAGCAGCCATCATTCCTTCTCTTCTTCCTTCTATGCCTTTAAATTTATATTGCTTGCATTATGAGGCTCTAGATTTGTTAGAAGAATCTGAAGCTTATTTTGTTAAGAGGATCTTCAACAATTTTGCTGAGATCTTCAACAAGTAAGTAACATTTCTCTCTTTTTCTAAAGTTTATTTTCTTTAATCTTTACCTGCTTTGTTCATCTTTATTTCTTTGTTTCATTTTATGTGGGTTTTGTCTTTTAATTTTTTTGCATTTTATTTTTCTTCTTTATTGATTGCTCAAGTTTTTTAGAACTCTGTTAAGCTCTGTCGGCATTTGCAATTTAGGTTTTTTTTTTGTTCCATTTTTGTTTTGGGATATGGTGTGTGAGGTTTAAGGGTTGTCCAGTAAGGCTATTCTTGTCGCAGTTGGGCTATAACTAATCTTACAACTCTTGATCTCATATTTGAGCTAGCTTATATATATATATATATATATATTAAATCGTATTGTAGATGGTATTCTTGATTTGATAGTGAAAAAGCAGAAAATATTTCAATCCAATTACTATAAAGTGATTATGAGCACAGAAAGATGAACCTTTTCGCCAATCAAGAGAAATTCTTGGAGATTGGAGATGAAAATGCATAAAAACAACTGGGCTTGTACAATTTAAGAAACTTACTAACGCTGTTGAGGTATAATTAGATAATAAAACCCAAGTGGTAGAGCTAATGTTAATTTGTTGAAGATCCAATGCCACTAAATCCTTAATTTTGCTTCCAAAATGAGAAATAAAAATCGATATTTGTAATTAATATCTAAAACTTGAATTGTCCAAGTCTATAATTAATTTTTGATGGCCTACATGAACAAGTAAATATCATATAAAATATTTTACTTAAATGACATTATATACTTAACTTAGTTAACATGACTAGCTAGGTGCTTAGGTAATTTAATGCAATTATAATTCATTGACAGTCAAGAATATATATATTAGCTATTTTATAAGTAGAAGATTCCCTCTTTTTTTTTTGTTTTTCCAACTAGAAAATCTTGGCGCGTTTTCTTCTAGAATTAAGCCATGGTTTTTGTCAATACCCATTGTCTAAGACTTGAAATAATTAATTAACTTTTTATTCTTTTTATTATAAATTATTATTATTTTGGTTAGGATTATTTTAATGTATATATTTTGTGTAGGAAAAAAATTAAAAATTGATCAATTAAAAAAAAATTAAATTTTCAACTGTTTGAATTGTAAACAATTTCTTAAAAGATTTCTTAAATTTTATTTTTTTAACGTAACTAATTATATGAATATTTTTGAATTATTGATCTTAATACTCGAATTACCCAAAGTCAACATGACAATTCACTCACTATCCACTCCCACTGGAATATATATAGCTAGAGTTTTCAAACTTCAATTCCTTAATTTTTTTATTATTTTTTTAGGCTAATGGAATGTGTATTCTCTCTTGGATAATCTCTTGGATAATCTTATTTAATCTTATCTGCATGTTAAACAAGAAGCAACCAAACCTAATCCATTATTTGTACATATCCCTTACTTGGCTTTAATTTTGAAAATTATAGTTGATGATTTCTTTTTTCAAAAGTAGATATTCTGTAAAATAGCTATGTTGAGTTTGGTTTTAACTAGATGACTTAGTAACTTAATAATAATTATGAGATTAAAGGAATTTAATTCACTTCCCCAATATATTTTTAACTCATCTCATGATTTTTTTACATAGAAAGCAATGGCATAATTGAATCCACGAACACAAGTTTTTAACTCTTTTGCAACGTTCAATAAAAAAAAGGATAATATCAAATGGATTTTTAAGTTTTTAATTTCTGGGTTTTGCTCAATTTTGTTTTGTTTCTCTTCGCCAATTGATATAAGGATTTAGTTATTAAATTTATTGGGAGATGAAAAATGGGCTGAGGTAGCAGTAGAATTGTGGTAATTATTTAAGTTTGCATTGGTTGAAACCATTAAAGAAGCAGTACCAAAAATGTGGTCAGCTGAGATGAAGAATGTGTGGTCATAGAGAGAAGCTTATGATCAGTTGGCTACTCTAATAAAAGCCGAAATGAATAAGCTAGAAAGTTTAAGATATCCTCACATCAGTTAATCAAGATAAATCATTAAAATAATACTATACATCTGAATATATTAAAATAATTTCAGAACTACCTTTCTTTTTTATGTTTTGTTTCACCTGGCTTTTGCATTTCTTTCTTAATAAACTCATTATCTTCAATCTCTAGTATAAAATTATAGTTATTGTTGATTGAGTGAGATTTATAGTCTCAATTTCTTGTTGTACTACATTGTCTGCATCTTATAAGTTTTCTAATTAATTTGGTATGCTTAATCTTTCTTAAATTTCTGATGTGTGCCTGTAGTTTCCTCTATTCTGCAGAAATTGAAATTGTTGTTCTTTTTATGCAGTGTTTCTGTTATCCCTCCCTCATGTGCAGTCAGTAGCTTTAATTATCTTTTTTTCTTTGAAGTCATAGGCTTAGTTTATAAAATAAATCAATGATAAACAGTCGTATGTGTGAATTAAATTAATATTCATTGTTATCTTAATGTTTTCTACCATAATAGTTAGATTTTTATCAAACTATTGGAAATTTGTCCTCACTTTGTTAAAATTTAAAAATGTAGATTAAATGGAATCCTTAGATCGTAATTGGATGTATAATCAGGGTGATAATATGGGAAAGACTAATTCCTCATTCATATATGGAATGAAGACCTTTGTTAAATTCGCCATTTCTCATCTTGAAGAAATTAGTGGTGATCATATTAGACGTCTATGCAAAAACTATAAGAATCGAAGGTTCCTTGACGTTGACACTATTAGATATCACCTATTATATGTGAGATTTATTGAAGATTATTTGGTTTTGAATTGCCATGGGGAGATAAATGTGATGGGTTATGAAGAAAATCTTTTTGAATTAATCAATGAAACAAATTCAAATGTGGAGGCAATTAATCCGTACAAGCAAATGATATTTGATGTATATAGGCCTAATTTGCAATTTGACACTCAACATTAACATTTTAATCTAGAAGATTAAACTATTGGGAATCCCGACCTACTTGGTACATCGAATCCTAACCAACCCAATCCATCGAATCCTTTCATAAATTTAGTGGATGAGCGGCCTAATCCACAATGTCAACAATTTTATGATCTTTTGGAATCTGTTAATGCACAGTTTTATACTGGTTGTGATAACCATTCTCAGCTTTCTATAGTTGCTAGGATGTTGCAAGCCAAATCCGAGTTTAATCTACCAGAGAGGTTTTGTGATGTAAATGTCCAACTATTTAAGGAAGCTTTGCCTGAAGGCAATATATTGCCTTAAAATTTTTACGAAACTAAAAAGCTCATTCGAAGTCTGGGATTATCTATCTAAAAAATTGATTGTTGCTTTGAGGGATGCATGTTGTATTGGGGTGAAGATGAAAACTTAACGCATTGTAAGTTTTGTAATCACCCTAGATACAAAATGCGTGTTGGATGTCGAAAGCATAGATTCAAGGCTTATAAAAAGATGTATTACTTTCCTTTGATACCTCGGCTGCAACGATTGTATCAATCAAAAGCGACAACATCATATATGAGATGGCATCATAATCATGTCCAAAAGGAAGGGATTATACAACATCCATTAGACTCTCTAGCTTGGAATTATTTTAACGAAACTCATCCTTCTTTTAGTGCTGAGCCTAGAAATGTCAGGTTAGGGTTATGCACAGATGGTTTTCAGCTATTTAGATAGTATGGTAGGAAATACTCTTCATAGCCTGTAATTCTCACGCCTTACAACCTCCTACCTTGGATGTGTATGAAAGAGGCGTATATGTTTCTAACTATCATTGTTCCAGACCCTAAAAATCCAAAGCAAAAAATTGATGTGTACCTACAGCCCTTGATTAATGAGTTGATCGAATTTTAGGATAATGGGGTGTCAACATATGATGTGTCAAAGAAGCAAAACTTTCAAATGCGAGCTACTTTAATGTGGACAATTAATGACTTTCCAGCATATGCAATGATGTCTGGTTGGAGTACATTTGGAAAATATGCATGTCCTTATTGTATGGATGAAACACAGTCATTTAGACTAGATAGTGGTGGCAAACAAACATGGTTTGACAATCATAGGAAATTTCTTCCTCACGATCATCCATTTAGAAGAAATCGTCGAAACTTCACAATTGGGCATGTTGAAACAAGGACACCACCACCAATTAAAACAGGAGAAGAAATGCAAGATGAAATTGATCAGTGGGGTCTACTAAAAGTGACTGAACTTGATGTAAATGAGATTAATGGGATTATATGTCAGTCTTAAAGTTAGAGAAAATGAAGCATCTTTTGGGATTTACCTTATTGGAAGACAAACATAATTCGTCACAATCTTGATGTCATGCATATTGAAAAAAATGTATTTGACAATGTGATTAACACATTTTTAAATGTGTATGGGAAAAACAAAGATAACATAAAAGCATAGATGGATTTGGAAAAATATTGTTGCCTCCCGAGTTGGCATTGGATCCAGAAACTGGCAAATATCCAAATGCTTGTTATCCATTGGATAAACATTCAAAACAAGTATTATTTGAGTGGTTGAAAGAACTCAAGTTTCCGGATGGATACGCTTCAAATTTGGGTCGTTGTATCGACATGACAAAGCACACATTATTTGGAATGAAAAGCTATGATTGCCATGTATTTATGCAACGATTGATTCCGGTTGCCTTCCGTGAGCTACTTCCTCCCAATGTTTGGCAGGTTCTTATAGAGCTAAGCTTATTTTTTAAGGATTTGACATCCACTGATCTTCAAGTTGATGACATGGAGGTATTGGAATCGAATATCCCATATATCATTTGCAAGTTGGAAAAGATATTTCCTCCGGCATTTTTTGACTCGACAGAGCATGTAGTGATACACTTACCCTATGAAGCAAGGGTTGCTGGTCCTGTTCAATATCAATGGATGTATCCATTTGAGAGGTAAGTGTTTATAATAAGAAAGTTTTATATGTAAAAATTAATTATCAAAGATAAATTTCAATTAATTCCTAATCATCCAAATGTAGGTGTCTTCGATCTCTAAAAAAGAAAATTGGAAACAAATCCACAGTTGAGGCATCTATTTGCAATGCTTACTTGCTTTCAGAGTCATCCAACCTTTTTTCACATTACTTTGAACCTCATGTCAGTACTCAACATCGACATGCATCATGTAATGATGACGATGGTTATAGGGAAAACATAGATGGAAATTTAATAATATTCACTTACCCAGGCAGATGTGGCTCACAACTAATGGAACGAGCCTTAACATCAGATGAGTATAAGGCAGCTCATACTTATATTTTACTGAATTGTAAGGAGGTTGATCCATTTTTGAGGTAAAAATTTTGTTATTATTTTATATTTTGCCATTAACATAGATGACATCTTAATTTTTTTTAACATTACTTCAATAAAGCATATATTTCGAGAACTTACATCAAAAGCATCCTGATCTTACACCAAGTCAAGTTGATGCAAATATTGAGAACTACTTTACAGATTGGTTTGAATTATATGTAAGCCCATTACAACAAAATTTAATATATATTTGTCTACACTAAACACATTAATCTCATTTTAGAAACTAAACTAATGTTATCTTGTGTATGTTTTATTTTAAAATAGGTCCGTTACAATGAAATTGATAATGAATATCTTCATAGTTTGTCACAATGACCATTACAAAGAGTGAAGTGCTACTTGATGTATTTTGTAAATGGATTTAAATTTCACACTAAAAGCCATGGTTCTGGGAGATGTTTAATGAACAGCGGAGTTTGTGTAAAAGGCTCTAACTCAGGGGATAATATTGGCAATTACTAGGGATGGATTGAGGAGATAATAGAGTTAGAGTACCCTTCAGAGCCAATAAAGCGGACAGTATTATTTAAGTGTGAATGGTATGATCTGACTTTAGATGTTGGTGTTAAGGTTCATAGCCAATATGGTTTGGTTGATGTTAACCAGCATCGTCCGTTCAACAAATATGAACCATGTATCCTAGCAATGCAAGCAACTCAAGTGTATTATGCTAGATATCCTACATTGAGATTAGATAGAGCAAATTGGTTAGTGGTGTTCTCGATTAAGCCAAGGGAGATCATTGAGACATTTGAGCTTAGAGATGACTCAACAACTGCATATTCTAATGCATTTCAAATTGAAGAAGCCGGTGTGTATGGGATTAATATGGATGTCGACACTGAAGAGTATATAGATTTTCATGACCCTTCAGGAGAGGTAATTGAAATTGACAACCTTAATGCGGTTGTTTAAGAAATTGAAGAGGAAGATGAAGATGAAAAAGAATTTACAGATTATGATAGCAGTGAAGATGAGGAAGAGCAATTTAGATATACATCAGATAGTGACTAATTATTTATCTTAGAAATGTATTGTGTAACACAAGAAATATATGTTGTTTCAGAAAATTGGTACATTAGGTGAGTTTAAACTCTCCTCCCATCCTGGCAATTGTAGTTAAATTAATTACTCGGGTTCTTTGGTTAATGGCTGCATATTTTGTTCCATTCTCTACCTATTTACATTGGATGTTGCATGCTTGTGGGTTAATTATAAGCTTCTTCATACATTGTTTTTTATTTTAATTTCTCACTAGTCTATGTAAGTTGCATTTTTGTTATATAGGTATGGCACGAGGTAGAGGATGACATAATGCCGAGAAAGGACATCGTGGGGGTCGATCTCAAGTGGATTCAACTAATCCACCTTATGGAGGTATGCCAGATATCCCTGGAGATCCTGCAGCATCTATTGCTCCACATCCTCCTGTGATAGATCCTCCTATTGGATCATGTAACCCACCAAGGTCCAACCCAAATCCTCTTGCAATTGATACTTCATCTTTTGGACAACATGTAGCATCAACTCCATCTCCGCACACTGCCAACAGCACTATATCAATGACATGTGAGGAAAGTAATGGAACTAATAGTAAGTGATAACTCAAAATTTAGTACTTTGTTTTAGAGTAATTTTAGTCTAGATTCCATTGCTTTCTAAACATCTTTTGCTTTATTTTTGCTTGCATTTAATAATTTACCCAATTCTCAGTCGATTCTAATTTTTTGTGCGAATTTGGAGGTTTTTTATGGAATTCTGTGATTTTGTAGGTACCTCACGGTTACCAGGATTTTCCTGTAACCGTGACCTCTTGTATTCTGTCAAAACGCACCGTTTTGAAGGCATGTCACAGTCAGCATGGCAATTGTACTTGATAGGCTGGTAACCGTGACCTATGGAGTTTTTAATACAGAAGCAAGAAGAGAAGTACCTCACGGTTACTAAGGATTTTCTAGTAACCCTAAGGTAGGCATTTTTCAGTCCAGAATGTAGAGGAGAACTATCTCACGGTTACCAGTAATTTCATGGTAACCGTGACCCCATGCCAGATTTCAGTTCCGAGCCATCTCATGGTTACTAAGGATTTCCTATTAACCGTGACCTATTTTAATTAGGAGGGTTTTTTATTAGAGGTCACGGTTACCAGTAAAATCTTAGTAACCGTGACCCATGTTGGCCTATATAAAGCGAGTTATTCTGCAGAATCGTGAGGGCTGGAAAATTTTTAGGTTTTAGGTTTTCTTTCTTCTTTCTTTGAGTTCTTTGTTCATTTTTTACATAGATCTATATGGAAATAGTGAGATTTACACAAAAACACTTGGATTAAACATAGATCTATAATTTTCTAGCATAGATTTAAGTCAATTTTCTGCATTTCTTTGAGTTGTGTTCTTCATTTTGTTTGGAGCTTTGAAGGAGGAGACTTGGATTCGGATTGGAGCTTCACAAGCTACAAATGGCTTCATGGGTTTTCTCTTTCCTCTCTCTTTTTATTTTATTTATGTTTAATATGTAGTTTTGTTGCTTGGGGATCTTTGAATCCCCTACCCATAATGCGGATCTTGAACTTATTTTGATTGTTGCATGAATAAATGGTCTATTTCACTGTTACTTACTTATATCTCATGATTTTTCGATCTATTGAGTTATTTTCCATTTATGGATGAATGATTTTTGTCATATTTCTTTGATGGATATTGAGCCTAATGGATTGGATTTTATGAATGATTTTGCTCAGTTTTTCTATCATGAATGTTGTCTATTTTGGACGGCTCCGGAATGGGACTCTAGATGTGCAATATTTGTGATTTTAAGACTAGAGTGTGGAGTGAAATAGATGGGTTTTGGGTTGCCTGGCTCCGGAATGGGATGACAAACCGAACTTAGGATGTTAGACCTGTGCTTAGGCTAGTTGTTGGGCTGGCTCCGGAATGGGACGTTTAGCAACTAGAATAGCTGGCTCCGAAATGGGACGCTTGGGTTAAGAGGGTTATCCCGAATTCGTTCATGCATAATTTTAGGTAAAATTAATTCACATTGGGTATGGGGTGGATGAGTGAACCCAAGCAATGTTTTAATCTCTAGTTTAATTAGCTTATCTTATTTATTTATTTATGTTATTAATTAGATTTAGGATGCTCTATCAATCAAAAACTTGGGAATTTATCTCATATTAACTCGCTCAACTTTAGATATCTAGCTTAAAACAGCCCTTATCCCTTGGGTTTGATATTCGTGGGTCCTAACAATACCCCACTTTATTACTTGTCGATCTAGTGCACTTGCTAGGGTCTCAACAAGTTTTTGGCTCCGTTGCCGGGGATAACGGTGTTGTTTGTTTTATATCTTTATTTGAGCTTAGTCTGAGATTTTATTTTATTTTTCTTTGTTTTTGATTTGGTGTTATTCTTTGCAGGAAGATTATGATGAACTTTCAAATGATGCATAGTTCTTTCCAAGATGATGAAATGGTTCTATTGAGAGCACAAATGGAAGAGTTGAGGAGGGAAATGCGGGAAATGCAGTACTCACATCAACCTTCAACATTCTACTCATTGCCATCTTTTGAAGATCTTAATTCACAATGGGTATCGCAAGAGTCATGTGCCTCCAAAGTTCAAGTCCTTATTGAATTGTTTGAAAGTAAGGATAGGCAGTTAAGAGCTGAAAGAGAAGAATAGATGGCCACAATAAATTCTCAAGAGAAAAAGATAAAAAATCAAGAGGCTTTATTGCAAAATCAAGAGAATTTATTGAAGACTCAAGAGCATCTACTGAGAGATCAAGAATTGGGACTTAAAAGCCTAGAATCTAAGTTGGAATTCTTGAGTAATTCTATGGAGAATCAAGGTGATGGTGATAAGGAAAAATTGAGCCATGCACACCTAGTAGATAATGAAGAAATCAAGTATGGGGTGCATGCATCGGAGAAGAGGCCAATCATTGTTGAAGACAAGAGCTATAACTTAGAGAATGAATTCCAATCTCTTGTGAAGGGTGTTTCACCAAAAGAGCAAGAATTGTTTACCTCTCAAGTGGAAGCACTAAATTCAATCCACTTAAAGAGTTTATTAAGGCTAAAAGAGCCGGTGGAGTACGTGTATGAACAACCCGAGGTAGAGGGGTACTTCATCGAAGACATGGTGTTTCCTACCTTGGTGAATTTCGATAGGTTTCTCCTACTGATGGGGGAAAACGAGGAGCAGAGTCCAGAGAAACCAACATTTGGGTCACAAACTCGGCCGCCTGACAGTAACACGAGTCAAGCTGGGACTCATTAAACCAGAACTATTTCTCTCTCTACTCTTTAATTAGTTTGTTTATTTTGCTTGCTTTTATTTTAAGTTTCTAGTTTTTTTGTGTGTGCTTTTGTTTGTTGTTGTTATTGTATGCCTTTGCACCTTAGTTAGCTTACCCTCGTAGTTGTTCTTGTTGTGAACAATCTTGAACTTAGAATTAGAAAGTCTTATTTAGATTAGTTGAAATAGCAAGAGAGTGGTTGATTGTTGAACGAATGTTTTCTTTTTCGGTAGGTTTCAATTATATCAATACCAGTAAGTCTCTTAATAAATGTACACTTTGGCACTTTTTCTTAAAAAAATTAAATAAAAATTAAATAAAAATTTACAAATAAAAAAAATAATAATAAAAACCAGTGCATGAAGTTGATTGAGTTGGAATTTTAGAGCGCTAGAACCTTCCTCATCACCCTTCAAAGTAATAAAATGACTCAAAAATGAGATTAGAAATGAGTTAGACAATTATTCTTATCGAACTTTGAAAAGACCTTTAACCAACCTTTATTTTATAATATCCCTTGCAAGTCCCGTTGAGCCTATTTGAGCATGCTAAATGCGTGTTTATTTTATATTTGTTGCTTATACCTACATTTTGATCCCTTAAGCCTAAAAAGCCTTTGTCTTACCCTTTTTGAACTGGCCATTCTAGAAGTAGGTGAGATAAGTTTTTCTTGGAAAGTGCTAGTAAGTAAAGGATTGTTCTTCAAATGTTAGATTCTAGTATTGGGGATACATTGCCAATATCAAGTGAGATTGAAAAATTTCAGAATGTAGTTCCTGTTTAAGAAGAATTTTTGTGAGTCCCTACTTATCAATTGTAAAATCGATTGTTTTAGCTAAAAAAAAAAGAAAAAAAAAGAAGAATAAAGCTAGCAATCTTGGTTTCACTTAAGTGTGGGGTACTCTATGTGTTGAGAAGAAGGATTCTAAGCTCTTTAAACGTCAATTGAGATAAAATCTTGGTAAAATATTTAGAGAGGATTCTTCTTCTTCTTTGTGTTATTTCCTTGAGAAATGTTCTACATTTTTTTATACCTAAAGCTTGGCAATGATGATGAGTGAGTAAGGGTAGAGTTGAAGTCTTATTTTTGGAAGAAAAATGGTGAGTTGAGGTAGAAATGGCAGTTCAAACTTGTGTATCTTAATCTTTATCTTGATAGCCATACCTTAGCCACATTATAACCATTTAAATCCTAAGGATCTTTTCTTATTGAGAGTTGTGTGTGGAGATGACCTTTGGGTTTCGGTGCTAAAGGAGAGGCTTATGGCATCTCTTGAGTTTCGAGAGTGAAACTGCGTGTGCAATCTGTTGTACACAAATTCTTTTCTCAATTATTGGATTGCACTGAAAATTTTTGGTTTTAAAAGTTGTTTTAATTTTTTTCTTCTGGCCTAGTACACACATATAAAGAGATTTACTAGTATGGTCTAGTTGAGTCTTTTCCATTTAAGACTTCGTTTAGTGACTTCTGCTAAAGTGTTGTTCTACTCCTTCTGAATTTGCATTTTCTTTCTTTGAGTTTGAGTATATAGGAATGTGGTTTGTTCATTTGCTCGAGGGCGAGCAAAAGCTAAATGTGGGGTATTTTGATAACTCAAAATTTAGTACTTTGTTTTGGAGTAATTTTAGTCTAGATTCTATTGCTTTCTAAACAACTTTTGCTTTATTTTTGCTTGCATTTAATAATTTACCCAATTCTCAGTCGATTCTAATTTTTTGTGCGAATTTGGAGGTTTTTGATGGAATTCTGTGATTTTGTAGGTACCTCATGGTTACCAGGATTTTCCTAGTAACCGTGACCTCTTGTATTCTGTCAAAATGCACCGTTTTGAAGGCATGTCACGGTCAGCATGGCAATTGTACTTGATAGGCTGGTAACCGTGACCTATGGAGTTTTTAATACAGAAGCAAGAAGAGAAGTACCTCATGGTTACTAAGGATTTTCTAGTAACCGTGAGGTAGGCATTTTTCAGTCCAGAATGTAGAGGAGAACTATCTCACGGTTACCAGCAATTTCATAGTAACCGTGACCCCATGCCAGATTTCAGTTCCGAGCCATCTCATGGTTACTAAGGATTTCCTATTAACTGTGACCTATTCTAATCAGGAGGGTTTTTTATTAGAGGTCATGGTTACCAGTAAAATCCTAGTAACCGTGACCCATGTTGGCCTATATAAAGAGAGTTATTCTGCAGAATCGTGAGGGCTGGAAAATTTTTAGGTTTTAGGTTTTCTTTCTTCTTTCTTTGAGTTCTTTGTTCATTTTTTACATAGATCTATATGGAAATAGTGAGATTTACACAAAAACACTTGGATTAAACATAGATCTATAATTTTCTAGCATAGATTTAAGTCAATTTTCTACATTTCTTTGAGTTGTGTTCTTCATTTTGTTTGAAGCTTTGAAGGAGGAGACTTGGATTCGGATTGGAGCTTCACAAGCTACAAATGGCTTCATGGGTTTCCTCTTTCCTCTCTCTTTTTATTTTATTTATGTTTAATATGTAGTTTTGTTGCTTGGGGGTCTTTGAATCCCCTACCCATAATGTGGATCTTGAACTTATTTTGATTGTTGCATGAATAAATGGTCTATTTCACTGTTACTTACTTTTATCTCATGATTTTTCGATCTATTGAGTTATTTTCCATTTATGGATGAATGATTTTTGTCATATGTCTTTGATGGATATTGAGCCTAATGGATTGGATTTTATGAATGATTTTGCTCAGTTTTTCTATCATGAATGTTGTCTATTTTGGACGGCTCTGGAATGGGACTCTAGATGTGCAATATTTGTGATTTTAAGACTAGAGTGTGGAGTGAAATAGATGGGTTTTGGGTTGCCTGGCTCCAGAATGGGACGACGATGTTAGACCCGTGCTTAGGCTAGTTGTTGGGCTAGCTCCGAAATGGGACGTTTAGCAACTAGAATAGCTGGCTCCGGAATGGGACGCTTGGGTTAAGAGGGTTATCCCGAATTCGTTCATGCATAATTTTAGGTAAAATTAATTCACATTGGGTATGGGGTGGATGAGTGAACCCAAGCAATGTTTTAATTTCTAGTTTAATTAGCTTATCTTATTTATTTATTTATGTTATTAATTAGATTTAGGACGCTCTATCAATAAAAAACTTGGGAATTTATCTCAGATTAACTCGCTCAACTCTAGATATCTAGCTTAAAACAGCCCTTATCCCTTGGATTCAATATTCGTGGGTCCTAACAATACCCCACTTTATTACTTGTCGATCTAGTGCACTTGTTAGGGTCTCAACAGTAAGTTATACATAACTGTCAATGAAAATGGAATGTAAGTACATCCATCCTATCAAACTGTGAAAGTGTTAAGAGTTTTAAAGTAATTGTATAACTTCAAAGCTTTATTATAATTCATTTTTTAGGTTGGAACCTTCCTCTTAGTGCTCAAGGTTTATGTATACCAGCTTTTACCAGCGAATAGATTTGAATGGAGTTAGTTGGAAGGAGGTTTCCAAAGAGACCAAAGAATTTTATTGGGGAGAATTTAAGGTAATATATATATATATAATCAAACTTGATGGTTATTTTCATTCATAACATAGGCATTCAAGTTACATTGAATTTACTCTATACTTGTATCTAATTGTAGACTACTTGTAATATAATTGCAGAAGAAGTGCTATTGGAATCTTGAAATCAATGATCTAATTAAGATAAGTTGGGAGACAAAGGCTGCCATTCGTTACAAGGATTTCATTTACTGTCAAAAGGAGTCCAAAGAAAAGCCAATTGGATTTCTAGAACCTGTTTGGACTAGATGGAAACAAATTTTCAATCTCCCTACACGTATTGAAGTGTCCAAGCAAAAAAAACTTAACCGTTGTAGAGGATCTAATCAAAATAAAGCTTTGGGATCATATAATGGTGGTTTAATTTCTATTACTAAGCACATGTCACAAATGGTAAGTATATTATTATCTCTCTATTTCTGTAACATCAAATATTCTGTTTATTAGATGTTCGTTATTGTTGATGATATGCCTGTATGGGAGCTTGCTATTACTAATATACTTAATAGCTAGTTATTGTTGATGATATGCCTATATGGGAGCTTGCTATTTACTAATATACTGAATAACTAGTTTTTGTTAATGATATGTTAGTTATTGATGATGACATGCCTATATGGGAGCTTGCTATTACTAATATACTTAATAGCTAGTTATTTTTGATGATATGCTGGTTATTGTTGGTTATTGTTAATGATATATTGGTTATTATCGATGATATGACTATATGGGAGCTTGCTATTATTAATATAATTAATAGCTGATTATTGTTTATGGTATGCTGGTTATTGTTGGTTATTGTTGATTATGTGTTGGTTATTGTTGATGATATGCTGGTTATTGTTGTTGATGATATGCATATTGTTGCTTATATGCCTATATGGGAGCTTGCTATTTTTTAGGCCGGTGATATTAATTGGTCATATGGTTATGGGACTTTGCTAGCCTTTTTTTGATATTTGTTTGTTTTAAATTGATTATATGCCTATGGATTGAAGTTTGTCAAATATAAGCTAAATCGTTATTGTTCAAATCTAGGAGAAGCATAATGGTTGGCCACCTATGCTTCCCGAGGCCTTCGTTCACACACACACTCTAAATCATGATGGAAAAACTTATGTGGCTGAACGAAGTAAGCAATTACATGTAAGTAATATAAAATTTATTACTTTTAGCCTTTACGATTATTTAACGAGTCGTGTTTGTAAATTAAGAGTTGTAATTTTTTACATTCTATAGGCAAGGTATGAGCAGCTTCGAAATGAGCAATCATAAGAGGAATCATCTGTAGATGAGACTGAGTTATTTTATGAGGCTGCACAATGCAATAAAAGAAGAAGATTATATGGATTGGGCTCATATGTCCCTCATGTTGGATCCAGTTCAGTTGCATCATGCCGTAGCGAGTACAACACTTTAACCAAGAAAGATGTCAAGGAAATTATCACAGAAACCATTCGAGCATTGTTCCCTCACTTGGAGATTCAACAACCAACTGCTGATCAGCCTAATACTGCTACTGATGGACCTGGACATGATGATGTTGCGCCTTCAGCTGCACAAGATGACCATCCACATAATGATTCTCCATCAGCTCATAGTGGTGGTTTTGCTTCCCAGTGATTTTAGCCGCACTATATGTTTGATCGTTATTTTATTTAGATGATACTATTGACGCTAATTAGTACAATAATATTTACTATTTTATTGTTTCATGACAGATTGAGGATAATATTATGTAATGTTTCAAATTATTATCTATATATGTGTATTTTGGAACATATTTTAATTTGGAATCAATATATATTTGTATGTGTGAGATCATTGCTGTTGACAGGTTGAAAATAAATAAATAACGATCATTGTATACAGGATTAAAATTTTAAAATACAGCAAAAAAAATTCAATTAATAATTTAGCGACGGATTTGCGACAACAAATGTGTCCCTAATATGTAATAGATATAATTTGGAAAATAATTAGCGACAAATATTCCGTCGCTAAATTTTACACTAAATTTTTATTTAGAGACGGAATTAGGAACGGAAAATGTAGTCGCTAAATATTATTATTATAATTCGACAACTAATTAGGAATATAAATTAGCGACGAAAATAAAAACTTAGCGACGAAATATTTCGTTGCTAAATTAGCGACTAAATTTGAATTCCGTCTCTAATATATTCGCGACTGGCCTTTTAGCGACTGTTCGTCGCGGCATCGCTAATTTAAATTAGCGACGAAAAATAGGTAATTAGCGATGGAATTTTCAGTCGCTAATCAGCAGTTTTTTTGTAGTGGTATATGTATATGTATATGTATATGTATATGTATATGTATATGTATATGTATATGTATATGTATATGTATATGTATATGTATATGTATATGTATATGTATATGTATATGTATATGTATATGTATATGTGTGTGTGTGTGTGTGTGTGTGTGTGTATATATATACATATACATGTTAGAGAGTATGCCCTAGAGCCCATGTAATAGGGATGTTTTTCATATGTATGAAATTTATATTCTTAATAAAAGGCATCATTCATTTATTAATGCTATGTTTGAATACATGAGTTTGTAAATCTTAAATTAATAAATGAAGTCCTAGATATTATAAACACAGTGCAAAGGCAATCATGAAGGTGTTCATGATGTGAGATGTCTATCGCATGCAAATGTGTTAATATCTAAATATCCCTAGTCATAGAATTAACAAGATAGGACATTGTTAATTCGGACAGACTAGCACATGTTATGCTTCTTGAATGGTTCAAGCAATGGTTCTCATAATTGTGATTATGGATGATAATCAAAGCTAACATGTGGATGCTTGTTAGAGGAACAAGTTCATTAGAGACCTGCATAGAGAATCCTCACATGGATATTAAATCTATGTCAGTGAGGAATCTCTTCATAGCGGTTGTGCAAGTATCCTTATACTTGAGATCACCAAAGTTATCTTAAGTAGCAAGTGGTATACTTTGACTCCATAACTGATTACTTCCAACTGGGAGTGAACATAGTTAGGAGATTGGGTATATCATGACCTACTTGAAGATAGTTGAGTGATTGACAAAGGATTCACCATCCCAGATTTAACAAGGAAAGTTATCTCGCATGATTCTATAATTGCCTTGTTTAGAGAATCTCTGGCCAGAGTAATATGCCAAGATGGATGGAGATCCATGGAGGGCATTTTAGGAATAATGGTTAAATTAATAGAACATACATAATTAGATTTATATGAGTTGACAGAAATCCATACTCAGAATCTAATTGAGATAAGAGTGGTGAAAGGAGTAATTGCACGGTAACTGTTTCTATGGAAGGGTACAGTCAAACCACATGACTTTCCTGACATTTGGGTAGTCATGATGCCTAGCTAGAGGCCAATCATGACTTGTATAATGATGTATCAAATATCAATGGAGATTAATAAAATGATTTAAAGGAGTTTAAATCATGTGAGTTTTGAATAGAACTCACAATTACATATTATACTGCCAATATGGACAGGAACCCAATAGGTCACACACATATAGAGAAAAGGGTAAAATGGTAAAATGACAAGGATAATAATATTTGATATTATTATAAAGGTAGAGAGGAGAATATGATAATAATTAATTAAAGAGTTTAATTAATTATGATCAAATAAAATTATCCGCGAAACTTTTGAGAAATATTCTATAAATTGGACTTAAATGAAATAATGTATTTCATGATTAATAATTATTGTCTTATAAGTGTTATAAGACTACTATAAGTGTTATAGGACTGATATAATAATTAATAGGACCATTGGAGAAATTATAAAGGGCCAAAGGAATGAAGAAGTTGGAGGAAGCCCTCCAGAAGAAGGCTACACGCCAACTCCATACAGAAGGGCTTGGAGGGCTTTTTCCTGGACCAAATTAATTTATATATGTTACATAAGTGTTATGGAACTCACATATTTAATTTGGTTGGATTTGAAATCCATTTGGGTATTTAAATCTAATTAGATGCACAAAGGGCCTAGTTTGTGGATTTTGTGCATGGTTTTTTATGAAAAGATTTAATTTGGATTTAATTAAGCCCAAATGATTATAATTAATTCCAGAGGCCCAATTAATAATTCTCCAGCAATTTTAAAGAGCCCAATCTCATTAAGGAGTTGGAATTTTAACCTAACTATAAAAGGCCAACTAATGAGAATTAGGGTTAAGTGATTAAAACAAAAGGAAAGTCTTTTTCTTTATTCTCTCTCCCTTTTTGCGCCAACTCCAAGCTAGCTTCTTGGAATTTCGGCCAGCCCTAGTTGAACACCAATTTGTTGGTTCAATTTACCCCTCTCTAGTGTGGATTACTCATTGGAGGTGTTCGATTTTGGACACTGTGGTTTGCAACAACCCGGTGTGAAGTAAAATCAACTGTTCAACAAAAATCAAAGGTGATTTTTCTTATTCTCATATAGTTATATTGTGTATTCATGGCAAGATCAGATCTAATGGTTAAAAAAATTTTAAAATTCCGCTCATGTATGTGATGCATGTAACCGTTAAATTCCAACAATACATATATATACACACACACATACATACATGCATTCATACATACATACACACACACACACACACACACACACACACACACACTCCTTATTATATTCTGCCTCTCTTTTTCAAGCAATAAGCTGCCGCTCAGCCTCTCTTTCCTTGAATTCGTCCCTCTCCTTCATGCCAGCCGTCGCTCATCTCTCTTTCTCACCGACGTTCTATCTCTCATCTGTTTATGTAAGCGTTCTAACTCCCTCATCAGTGAGTATACTTTCTTATTATGTCTATGATTTTTTTTCTTTTTTTTTTTGCTTTTCCTGTCTTTGGGTGCTATGAATTCAGTATTTCCTGACAGATTTGTGAAAATTTTTGTTATAAAAGCTTAAATTTTGGGTTCTGATATGCTCCACATGTTGTTTTCTCTTTAATCTCTCTATTAAAATCTTTCAAAATCATTATGTTTTTGGCTTCTCCAAATTTCATTTTGTTTTTCTTTCGTTTTTCTCTATATTCTATTTGGCTTCTTTATGAGAATGACTCATCCCAATCGCCAACTCTATTCTTAACTGGCTGAACTGGGTTTTTCTCTATGCCCTGTTGCTTAACCTTGAAGTGGTATACTATAAGCCTAGTGCTGGAATCTGTTTTTGAAATTTTCTATTTGTTTATTGAGAAAATAGATGTTTATTTGTAATTCTTGGATTTTTATTGAAAGCATTATACGGTTTTTATTTTTCATTTCCTAGTGTGTAGTTCTCACATGGTTTCCTTGGTGTTTTTAGCCACAGATTTAGGATTTCACTTTGAGAAGAAAAAAGTTTGGATAATATTTAATCTTTTTGTGTTTTTTTGTTTGTTTCTTAGACAATATTGCATTCACATGTTGACTTATTAAGCTATAAATGCCTTACTGTTTCTTCATTTTGCATGAATTACTTATTTTTCTAGGAATTATGTGCAGCTTGAGCATAATGGTGGTGGATTTGACATTTAATTTGTCTAGAATAATGAATCCAGTCAGGATTAGTGTTTTTCTCTGGTTTCACTTGCTTTTTATTTGCTTAAAAAAAGGGCAAATTAATAGTGCATTTGCTTTTTGGAAACTTTTCTATTTTGGTGTGGAATGGACATGTGCAATGTCTGTGTTACTTGATAGATCAGTTGCTTATTGTTATTATTTTGCTTTTTTTTTTTCACAAATCTGTCAATATATACATTTTTGACTAATAGGACTGCTGCAAAGTTAGGAAAGTAAAGTTGATGCCTTTTTCTATGGTTTGGGCTTTTAAAGTAAAGTTACATTATTAGTTATGTAAGAAACTTATCATATTAGCTAATTGTATTGCCACCTTTAAATTTTCTCTGTAATTGTCATTGCTTTTGTTTGGTTAAAAATTTAAAGATTGCATTTCTTCTTATTTCCCTTAAGTGTTGAATTATATATTTGTTCAAAAAAGTTCTGATCTACATAGATTAAACTTCTTTTGTTTTAATATTATTTTTTTTCCTAATCTAATTCACATGCATATTCTTAAAGAGAAAACTAAAATGAAAAGATAAAGTGGTTTAGAAATGAATGGAACTTTCAATTCATGGAGCCTAGCAAAAGTAATAGGCATGGGAAAGTCCAAAGATACTTTGATAATACTTACTAGGGATGCACATGGATCTGGATCTTTCTACACCGAACCGAAATATCGAAAAAAAAGATCAAGAACCAAACTGTATCATTGACTTTTTGATTAGAACTGAACCGATTTGTACCATTGACTTTATTTAGAACAAATCTAGATATTTTACCTAGAACTGGATCGAGAACCGTATTGAATTTTACTGAACTGTCTTGTACCGAATTGTATCGAAAGAACTGATATTTATTAATTATCATATATAATACTAATAATTTATATATAAATATTACTTACAATTTTTATTCTATATATACTGCATAAATTTAATTTCATAATTATTTGTATTATATATTTTAATACACAAATTAATATAATAATTTGTTAATAAATTAAACTAAATATTTTAATTACTAAGAACATAAATTTAATTATTATAATAATTATTGTATATATGAATATGAATATGAATATTAACTAAAATAATTTGTATTTAATTTAATCTATCTTTAATATCGCTTAACTATTATTTTATTTTCTTTATAAATATCTATATAGATATGTAAGTTATGTAATTTATCATATAAGTACTTTATCAATTAATTTCGTTTATTTTGAGTATCAATTAACTAATACTCACTTATTTTAGGACAATACCTATATGAATATCTAAATTAATAATATAATTAAATATATTTATTATATATAATGAAATATTACCAATTAATGTATTATATAAGTGTATAATTATTTTACCAGTTAATTTTATTTATATTTAGTGTCATTCAACTAGTATGTATATATTTCCATACAATACATATATTAGTAATGAAGTTGTAAATTAATAATGTGATTATATATATAGTTATTGTATATAATAAAATTTTATCAATTAATATAATTATATGATTATATGAGTATGTAATCATTTTCTCAATTAATTTTATTTACTTTTATATCATGAATGATTGAATGTACTTATAATATAAGTACATATACTCTCACTATCACTTAATTAGTATTAATCTATTTTTGCACAATACCTATATGAGTATTTAAATTAACAATACAATTATATACAATTATTATATTAATAAAATTTTATCGATTAGTGTAATTATATATGTATATAATCACCTTAGCAATTAATTTTATTTTCTTTCAGTGTCACTCAATTAATATACATCTATTTTTATACAATATCTATATGAGTCATTGAGGGTGCAAATTAACAATATAATTATTATATACAATTACTACATTAATGAAATTTTACCAATTAATGTGTGTGTGTGTGTGTGTGTGTGTGTGTGTGTGTGTATATTCAACTTAGCAACTAATTTCATTTTCTTTTAATATCAAATAATACTCATTTATTTTTGTACAATATCTATATGAGTAATTGAATAAATATACATTAAATTATTCATTTATTCTACATTTTATAAATTATTTAATTTAGACTATTATTTTAATAGTTATTTAAAAAAATATTTTATATTTACTCTCATTTTTATAAACAATGGTAAACACATTCTCTATCTTAGTCCTGAATTTAACTTATTTCATCCTCGTTTGGGATTTTCATATTTTAATCCTGTGTTGAACTTGTGACATGAACATGTGAATATTGTTCTTTATGCCCTTTAACAAAGAAAAGAAAAAGAAAAATCAAACTAGTTGATAGTTGTATGGCCATTGTTTATGAATATTCTTCTTTTTTGTCCTTTAAAGAATAAAATAAAAATGGATAATAAATCAAAAAGCTTTTGATACGTTTGAAGATATAGATAGCAAATACATCATTGATTTTGGACCTTTTTATTTGACTGAGACTAAGTGGAAACAACTCACAACTCTCACAAAATTTTTGAAAATATTTTATGATGTGACTTGCAAATTATCTGGGTCATTGTATTCAACTTCAAACTTATATTTTTTAGAGATTGTGCATATTTTGAATTTATTTCAATCTTCTCAAACTAGTGGTGATAATTTTTTTAATGAAAATGAAAAAATATATGCAGTCAAAATTTGACAAGTATTGGGGTTCAATTAATAAGACGAATGTTATTCTTTTTTTATAGTTATGGTTTTTGATCCTAGATTCAAAATGAAATTTCTAATTTCAAAGTACACAACTTTTTATGGTGAGTTTGAATCGAATCGAAAAAATTAGTTTCTAAAGTGACAGCTACTTTGAATGGATTGATAGAAGAACTTAAAAAAATAGAAGTTAATGCTGATAAAATTGTAGATCCACCACTAAATTCTGATGAAATTGATGATGATATTGATGCATGATTTTTAGAAAATGAGGATAAGGAGCAAGTTGTGTCTCAAAGAGATTTGAATATTTATTTGACTGATATATTAGTAAAAAATTCTTCTAATTTTGATATTTTAAGTTGGTGAAAGATAAATAAGCCAAATTATTCAATTTTGGCTGAGGTTGCCAGAAATGTTTTTGTTATTCAGTACTCAACTGTAGCTTCTCAATCAGCTTTTAGCATTAGAGGAAGGGTTTTAGATAAATTTAGAAGTTTTTTAATTTCGATTACAGTCGAGGTTCTTATTTGTTATCAAAATTGGTTAAAATCGATTATAGTTTTGGCTTCAGAGACATCAACCAAAGAATTTAAAAATTTTAAATCAGGTAATTATTATATTTGTATAAATTTTTAAATTTTTTATTTAATGTTTATATTTTTTGTGATATAACTATTTAAAATTTGTAATATTTTTTTTACATATTACTCAAGATTTTGAATTTAGTGTTAGCATAATACAAAGAAACACTATTGAATGTTAATTTTTTATTAATGTAGTTTGACGTAAACTTTGTTGAGTATTTTATTAATGTTTTTTATATTTATTATTCGCCATTTTATTTTGCAAAATTTTAAAATTATTAAATTATCCAAAATACCGGATTGTATTACAATATTATTTTGTACTGAAAGAATCGAAGAACCGTACAAAACTGTACTGATTTTTTTTATAAATTTGTACCAAATTTTCAAGACAGTTACAATACTTAATTTTTAAAATCCTTGAAATTTCAAGAAAATACGAAGATTTGTAAATTTTCGAATTGTACTGTACCATATACACCATATTACTTACCTAGATAAGACAAAACTGATATTACTTAATTACTCCCGTAACAAGAAAGGAAAATTAGTTGTTGACATATTCTCTTGTTGGTTCAACAACTTTTAACTTGTATTTTATTTTTCAGGGCATAATCTAGAGCTTGTGTTGTAAATGTCTATAATGTGATTTAAATTGATAACTAGGCAGCTTACTATGAAAAAAGCTTATGGAAATTATATTTTTATTCGAGATTTATTTGTTAAATTGATTTGAATATTATGTATTTAATTTATAATTTTAACATGAAATATTTGAACATTTTAACTTTTATGTTCGTAATTTAAACAATATGCTTAAAACTACAATACTACAATACGTTGAATTAAATATTGTATTCAATTTTTTTTATGTATTTTGAAAATTTTAATTTTCAAAATTGCATTTTATAATTGTAGTAGTTAACCGAAAAACTTTAATTAATAAGTTTAAAAAATCGAAACCGATCATAACGGACTGATTAACGATTAGTGTTTTGAAAAAATCAATTTTAATGAATTAATTTTTTTGGTTAATTGATCCATAATCATCCCTAACTTAAATTGTCTCTCTAAGGATTTCTTTATCTTTCTCCTACACAATATATGTAACTTGCTTATAGTAACTTGTATCTGCAATGTTTTTTTCTTCGTTTACTATGCATATATGAACTAGGTTTTTTTTTTCTTAATTTGTTGTTTATCATTAAGTGAATCATTTTAAATTATATACGTTTATTATTTTAATTTAAAAAATTATAACATATTTTATTTTTCTAATAATATATAATTTTTGAATTTTTAAATAGAGAAAATATTTTTATTTTTATCAAGAGCACATAATTCTTTTTTTTTTTTTTAATTCAGAGAACAATGTTTCTCAGTTTTCTGTTTTAAAAAAAATGCTTTTCTATTTATAGAAAAATAACGCATTTTCCAAATAAATACTATTTTTCAAGAAAATAGAACACAGATAAATTTTCCCTCGGTAAATGCTACATAGTTAGCCGTTCCTTGCATACTTGAGAAGCTAATATGCTGTTACAGCTCTTCATTGTTTCTTCCAACTGAAGATGGCTTGGCGAGCCCTTTGCGCTGATCATAGTCCCTCTTGCTACTTCTCTCTCTCACACCCTCAACTGCTCCACCACCCACAACAAACACAATTTAAGGTTTTATTTCTCCTCCTTGTATATATTATAGCACCTTTTTTTTTTCTTAATCGGTTCTTCGGTTGGCTTTCAGGGGTTTGTGATAAAATATTGAACCAATTTGACATTTTGATTACTGAGTTTTTTACGATAATGGGTAAGCAAGAACGCAGTTCACATGTTTGATGAAATGATACGAAAACCGAACTTGAGTTTGAGTGTTTCAAAAGGGACATTTTCTTCTAGTTTTCATGCAGTTGTTGCCATAACATTATTTTCGATGATTTGGAACTCTTTGGAGTTCAATGTGCACTTCAAATCGATGGGGTTTTAATCAAAATATCAGGGAAAATATGTTAGATGGAAGAAATTGTGTTGAAGGGTTCTTAATTGTTTGGTTAGATTTGAGGAGGTGCATAATATAGTGAAAGTACTTTTGAGATCAACGGAACTCGATAGAGCATATTTAAGAGATGAGAATCTGGTGACTTTTCTTTAAGGGCCAAACTTTTATTATAGAGAAGAATCTTTAATTCTTATAAAATCACTATATTGTGAGTGGATTAGACAAATTTTTAGGTTAGATGCAATGAGGTGAAGAGTAGATTGAATTTTTTAGGCTTTTGTGATTATATAACTGGATTGAGTATAGTTGGGTGAATTTTTTTGAAGACCCAGTTATCAGAGACAGAAAAGGCTCAACTTTCTACCACCAAATGATATGGTTTTTTTTTTTACTCTCTTTGGTGTTATCATTATATACTTATACTCCCATAATTCTATATTTTAATTCTGCTGATGCAATTGGAATAGCCAAACCATTCAAAATCAGTAGCCATTTGAGAAGTCTCTTTTCCTTGTTCTTGTTCTAATATTTTGCATATGGTTGTGTTGTGTGTTGAGTACACAAATATTTTTTCTTCATAAGCTTGAAATGATAGGTTGAGTGAGAATAATTGGAATATATTACATAGGAAGCATTTCATACATCTCTCTTCCCTTTTTCAATTATTAAGCTTGTGCTTACTCAAGTTTGTATTGCCCTAACTGCTTATTAGTCCAAAAAGGAAGATGAAACTAAGAGACGATCAGCAACAGTCAATTAGCTAGAATGAATCTTTTTACGCAGTTTAAAGTTGGGCAATATTGCATATCTAGATTTTGTTTATGATAATCCAAGTTGATGCATATTTTATGTACTTTTTTTTTAATATCTTTTTTTCAGACATAAAAAGACAGACACTAGAATACATTTTCACTGCAGGCAGTAATTGATTCCTGCTCTATCGTGGTCCAAACTATACACTTGATTCCAGATGCTATGTTACCCAATGTTTTGTTACTAGTTTCACTGGGTCCATGGTGTCTGAAATTACCAGCTCCAATCCCCTGTTAAGTTTACCAGAATTGATTATTCTATCCTGATAAAGGTGCAGTTGGATTGGGATATGAATTCCTCCTGTGGTATCGGCTACAGAATGTAGTTCATGTGATGTGTACACTGTTTGAGAAAGTTAAGGATGGATGGGATTTGCATTTAAAAATCCAAGCAAACTAGCTTCATTTCGGGGAACGTTGGTTTGATTTATTTTAATGCTTAAACTACATGACAACGAAACATAAATGATACTGTGATATTGTAAAATAATTTTGTAATGCTGTTCTTAAAGTTTCAAAGTAACATTTGTAGACATCTGTGACTTTTTTTGTTGTGCTGTTTCTGTTTGCTCCAGTTAAATAGTTGTCCTTTTTATCATTTTTTCAAATGCCACCTTCTTGTGTGGGAAAACTTAATAGAGAATTAATAATGGTTCAGATTAGGACAAAGAATTCATCCTTATCAATGAAACTCATGTTCGCATTGCAAAATTACTTTCTTGCAGAAGACAATATATTCTGCTAATCTCAAAGAAAAGGTAGGCTGGGAAAAAGAATAAAAAAGCAAAATTGCAGTCCATTTGTGGTAAATCTTGGAAGTCTCCCTCTATAAGATTTGTCCTCTTCTGTGCAGGTAATAAGTGTTCCTTACGGCAAGTGCTTTAACAATCATGGTGGAAACCCAAAACCAAAGTCAAAAACTGATTATAGTTGGTGATTTCCCTTTCTTCATTAGTCACCTGCTGTCATTTGTTGGCGATATCAAGTTTAGCTTTTCTATGAACTTCTGTGTTAATAACTTTAGTTGTCTGTTATGTTGTTTATTGACAATTAGATTTTCAAGCCCAAATGCAGGAAAACTACAGAAGGCAGGAAAGCGAGAGCATCACTTGTGGAAGAAAAGGGATGCAGCTAGATCTGGGCAAAAGGCTTCAAATCTTGTTAGAATTGTAAGTTGTTTAGTCATTATTGTATTTTCATAATCACATACTGATAAACTCTTTGAAGTTTTTGTATCCTTGAGAAGACCAGCTTGGGTATTTGAGTGGAATTTGTAGAAGTTCTTAATGTGGAAAAAGACAAAAAAAGGTCCTATATTCTTATGTAACACTTATTCTTTCTTCGTTTGCTTGAAATGTTAGGTTTCTGAACTTCCTGATGAGAAGGATGCTGTATATGGAGCATTAGATAAATGGTTGGCTTGGGACTTAGAGTTTCCATTGATTGCAGCAGCTAAAGCTTTAAGAATATTGAGGAATAGAAGTTTGTGGTGCCGTGTAATTCAGGTATGATAATATAAATATACTGCTACCAAGGAAAATTATAATTTGTTTCATTGGAGGTCATTTTGGATCTGAAGGTTAATCACCAATTTTCTTTTTATCCACAATTGAGGTTCTGACATTAAATCCATGCAGTGACACGAAGACATACACTTGAATGACTATTGTACTATACAAATAAATACAGCTAATAATTTTCTATATGCATACCCTTAACAACATTAAGGCTATGTTTAGCCATTTCAGCTACAGTCTTAACACATGCTTCCATGTAAATATATATGTTGTTAAGTTATACTTAGGTGCTTGCAACTCTATTGGCTTGTAATGCCTAGCAGTATTCAGGTATCAAAGTGGATGTTGAGCAAAGGTCAAGGTGCTACAATGGGAACGTATGATACCCTTTTGTTGGCATTTGACAAGGACAACAGAGTAGATGAGGCCGAATCATTGTGGAACATGATTTTGCACACGCATACACGCTCTATTTCGAAGCGCTTGTTTTCAAGGATGATTTCTTTGTATGATCACCATGACATGCCGGAGGAAATAATAGAGGTATTTAGAAAATCAGCTGTCTCCTTGGTTACATGTCTTATCATCCCTAAATACCAGTTGGGTGATTCCACCTTTTTTCCCTTTATATGATTGAATTTGTTCAAATATGAATTAAAATCTGCATAAGCATCATTGATTCGGTATTGAAGTTTATTTCAACTTATGAGAATCATAGGTCTTCGCGGACATGGAAGAATTGGGTGTTAGACCAGATGAAGATACTGTCAGGAGGGTGACACATGCTTTTAAGAAACTAGGTAAGGAAGATGAGCAACATTTGGTTCTTAAGAATTACATGCCTCGATGGAAATATATTCACTTTAATGGTGAAAGGATTAGAGTCCAAAGAGACATAAGGGATGAATTAAGATCGACTATTTAAAGCATCGAGTTGTGCTTTCCTCTTGTAAAAAAAACTCCTACAGCCATCCCACTGCATGAAACTTGATTGAAATGGCACTTCTTGGCGTCAATGGGAATCCATCAGATAGATTTGATTTGGTCATGCAAGCTATAAATTGCAGAAAGAGCTGATGGCTGATACAAGGTAAACATCCGTCCTTTGGTTATTTAGCTAGCAATTTGCTTGCATATGAGCTTTTTTTTTTTGGGTTCTGCCAGGAGGCATATCATGAGAAGTCACCTAAATATCGCTGTAAGCTTATAATCACATAATATAGAGCTTTTTATAACTAGACTTGAATCCTTGAATTTCCGTAATACAAGTATTGTTATGAGATGCTACCAAAGGAGATGAAGTTCAATAGCATTATATAGGATTTAGTAGTTTATAATAATGTTTGGCATGAGATGAATGATAAATTATACTATTCTAGGGCTTCCAACTCTATGGAAGACGATTACTCACGTTCCCAAAGGCAACCAAAAAAAAAAAAGATAGACAAATAAACGAATGGTCTTGCAGCCTTAGACAACAATAAAAGATTAACAAGTATTGATTGTTAACAGAAATGAAGAAAAATAACAAAATCGGTTAGAAGGCCATATAAATGATTATATGAACTGATAATCCAAGAGTCTTAAAAGGAAGAAATTCAAGTATCTTGTGTAAAAATTCTGAAAATAAAATCACAGAAACGCCTGGAATATTGCTTGGGATCAACAGCAGAAATAGAAATAGGATCATATTGGATGGACTTATAAGCATGTTCAAGTTTGTTGCTATTGTCATTGTCTTGAAGAATGTCTATGATACCAGAAAACATTACAAGACTCTCCAGTTGGTTCACCTACTAGTTGATACAGTTGTTTCTCCACATGGTTCTTTCCACTCTTGCTGGCATGTTTACCCCAATCTAATGCGAGACCAACTGCATTTTTTTTTTTTTTGAAATCGACCAACTGCATTTTCAATACAATATTATTAACTTTATTCTATGTCCTAATTATTATTTTATTAATCATAAAATTAACTTTTCACCTGTGAGGATCAAGCAGAAGATCCATGTCTGCTCTTGAAAGATGAGGACCTGAATCATCCTCCATTTCACCTGCACAAAAGAGTGCATGTATACTCATTTTAAATTTTATTCCCCATTTATATATATATATTTCCCATTAAATATATATTTAAACAAGAATTAATGGAAAGAAAAGTAAAAACATGCATAAAGAGAAGGAGACGCAGAAGGAATGAGCTCTCCATTAGGGGAGTCTGGGAGACTTCTCTAAGTGAAGACCAACCAGTAAACTAAAGTGCACAATCCTT
Source organism: Excoecaria agallocha (assembly GCA_037975025.1). Classification (NCBI taxonomy): domain Eukaryota; kingdom Viridiplantae; phylum Streptophyta; class Magnoliopsida; order Malpighiales; family Euphorbiaceae; genus Excoecaria; species Excoecaria agallocha. The sequence goes on from CM075810.1 coordinate 66,622,580, forward strand.
TCTTGCTCAAGAAACTCAGTCCCCATCTACTTGCCTATAAATTAAACCTATATTAATTCAAAATCAATGAGGGTAATGAAATTAATTAATTAATTAATTATTGAATAAAAATAGAAAAATTGAAGGACTGAAAAGTTCTCGAAATTATGATCTCTGCAATCTGAATATGAAATAAACATCTAAATCTTTAAAAATAGTGGTTACATCAATTTCTGTGACCTGCATGGATCAAACGGTACGGATGCATATACATACCATATCATATCCCAAGTTAACATATTTGAACATATATATATATATATATATATATATATATATATATATATATATATATATATATATATATATATATATATATATATATATATATATATATATATATATTTGTTGGTGTGATGCTACCTAGATTTGTAATTTTCAAGTGGTATTTCAGCGTGGTCAGAAATTTAAGTGCGGCAGTTTAAATTTGGGCCGGCCCATTTAACTTGACAAAGTGCAATCCATAAAATTTGGTAACAAGTGTGTTTTCCAAGGCTGTAACGCGGTTGGAATATGCAGTAAGCATCAGCAAGTAATCTTCAAAACATCAAGGGCCAATTTCTAGGACTTTATTTCGATCAGAAGCCAAATAAAAACCACCTTCTGAATTGGCATGATCCTACTGATCTGTTTCTCTATGTACTTAACAGTAGACTTAGGGAACCCATTCGACGACTACCAATCGCTTGGCATCATTGATGGCATATGCAATGGCCTGACCCATTTCCCTATCATCCTAGAAGAAACCATTCTCGACTTAGACACTATTTGTTTTGATTCTACTATAGCTTTCTCAGGGATTCCCTTGTTTCTTCAGTTATCATCATTGTTTTAAAGGTAGTGCACCCTTGTGAGTTTTTACACTAACTTTTCTTAGCAAGAGACGAGTCATTTTAGATTTTCATGAAATCCTATGCCTTACTTTTACCTGAGATGAATCCAACTCAACCCAATGATTTTTTTTATTATTATTTTATTTTTTTATCACGTTTCTAGTTTTTTCAATTTCTTTCAGGTATGGTTGCAGGATAAATTGAGGCTACTTGAAGAACCTCCTCCTAGAGTGACTAACACATACTCTCCAATGCATCTTCTTCCCATAAAAAAGATTTACAACTTCAACTCAGCATAAGAAGTCTTTGTGTGGCTTACAACAGTAGACGATAATGACATGAGTTTTATGTGTGCTTGGTCAATACCCAATTATATGACTCAGGATGGCTAGTCTGGCTATGTTCCATTATACGACTTACATAGGGACACTTTCTATATAGTTTCCCATTGCGCTCATCAATTCAGGGAGCGACAGGACATTGTAAAGTGTTCACTATCATTTCAGAGAGGTACACTATCAGTCACTTTTATTTCAGGCTACCATCACTTCTGGGCTCAACTATATGCCAAAGTCGATATTTAAAATCCAGCTAACTGGGACTTTACCACCTCTGCCACATACAAAAGATGGTTATCTAGTCCCGCAGTTGACAATAGAGCATATTGGCTAAAGCAAAGCTCGAACGAGAGCAGCAGAGGATGATCTATAGGCTTAAATGTGCAATATAAAAAATTATGCACCACATTTTGTCATAGAACTAGACAACTCGAAAATATGTATAATAAAATATCTTTTTTTATATGTATACATTTGTATTACATGTGAAAATATATTACATAATTTCATTACGCATGATCGCTATTTAACATTAGATTCATAAGTGCAAATCCTAATCAGTCATAGGATCGAACTTTGAAATCATCTCACCCCTGTTACCAATCAACCTTCTTGGCTTTTCTTGATTGGACACTTTCACTCTACCTCTAATTTTTTTTTCTCAAGATGCCTTTTTTCGATTTTCATCTTGATGAGGCACCCAATTTTAGCAAGGCCACCATTTTTTGATTTTTGACCTGTAGGGTTATTTTCTCTTTTTTTTCTCTTTTTTAGTCTTTAGCCATAGAACCTTTTCAGTCTTTCAATATTGATTGGCTCTTTAAACTAATTCCTAACACTATCGTTTAGTATTGTGGCACCTTTAGACATTAGCTTCTTCAGCATAAATAGGCCTTCTTAGGTCAGCCTAAACTTTCCTCTAATGTTAGACAAGCCTAATCTAATTTGCTTGAACACCAAATCTCCTTCCTTTAGGGGATGCTTCCTAACCTTCTTTTTGAAAGACTTTACCAATCTTTTCTGATAAACTTGGTTGTGGTAATAGGACCACATTCATTCTCCATTTAGTATATTGGAGTTGAATATGCAATATATTATCTTAGCAAGAAATTCTTGCCATACGAGATCAAATATGCGGAGGTAGAGAAAATTTGCTTATCGGTTATCTAGGCCTCTAAAAAGCTAAAATACTATTTCACTCGTACAAAGTACATGCGATAGCTAAACAGAATCCTTTTAAATATCTACAGGAAGCATGATCATTATAGGAAAAAATAAAGAGGTGGTTGATCATCTTACAAGAATTTGATGTCGAGTATATAACCCAAAAGACGATCAAGGGGAGGGTTGTAGCAGAATTCCTAGCAGGCTAGCCATTGGAAGCAGAAGAAATATCCTACGAATTTCCTGATAAAAATATCGCAGCCCAAGTAATGGCCCAAATACCAAGTTGGTTGAAAATAGTATTTTTCGATGGTGAATTGTGATATTAGGATGAATAGTATCTCCAGAAGTCAAAAATATTTTATTGAACCATTGGAAAAAGAAGGTTAGCAGAAGTCCAAGAATATAATTTGAATTAAAAATGAGGTCAAATAGATCATCAAAAGTCAAGAATAAGGAAAAAGTTACAGTTTCAGTTTAATTAGTTACAGTTTCAGTTTCGGTTGACTCATGTTTGATTAGAACTTTAAAAATAGCAAATAACCTCTAAAAACTATTGAAATTTTTAGATCTACATTAAATGAGATGTAAAATCATATGGTAAAAAAATTAATTTTCTAACGACATGAAAAATTAGGCTATCGAACTGGTAAAAGTGAATCAGACTAAAAAAATAGTGTTTGATTGACCCAAAACTATTCATGAAGCTTAATGAATATATTTTGAGAATTTTGAAAGTATTTTTAGGAATGTTTGAACTTAGGAAGTAAGAGAAAAATAATTATTTTAGTTTGAATAGTAACTAGTTGATCGTGAATTTGATCAAGGCTTTAAAAATAGCAAATGATCTTTAAAAATTGCAGGAAGTTTCAGTTGGGCTCTAATTAATATTTGAAATTATTTGATAGTGAAAAAGTGATTTTACGTAGCATAAAAAATTTGCTAATCACATCGGTTTGAGTGAAAAGAATCGAAAATAGATTTTGATTGAACTAAAATTTTTCATGGAGGCTTAATTTATTATTTTAAGAATTTTGAAATTGATTTTGAGTGAATTTGATTTTTGAAAGTGAGAGAAATAATTTATGGATGCATAATGGGCTTAAAATGGAAATTGGGCTAAAAGTGGTTAGACCACTCTAGTTGACTATTTATTGTAGACATTTTTGTTATCGTCATTCTGTTGTGACATCTGATCACTGTATATTCGGTACAATGGTAATAGGGTGTTACAATCCAAAGGTGGCAGATGTTCTTTGATGGAGTTGTGAACAATAAAGGCGTACGAGTAGGGGTAATCCTGGTTACCCCTGAAGGAGAAAAATTGTAACACCCTTATACCACTATGTCAACCGTACAATGATCAGATGTAACAAATAGAATGGCAGTAATGAAAATGTCTACATTAAACTGTCTACTAAAATTTTTTTCTTAAATCACAGATGTATTCGATATAGATAACATATCCATTTGGTAAACATATCTACGATTAAAATATTACACAAGTATGCATTCTATACCTTCCATATACTCATATATACATGTCATGCATACAACCATCCTTCAACACTGCTTTTCTCTTGATCAACACTTTAGCATCGGTTACACATCACTCTATCTTTATAACCTGCGTGTAGTCAACAAACTACGCGCTGAGCATCAAAATGCCCAGTGGTGAATACATATCCCAAACTTTTCACAAAAATATCATTCACACATACACATACATGCATGCATATGCACATACATACACACATACATGCTTCAATAAGCATTCTTTAACATTAGCTATTCATGTTATCATTTCGAGGTGCATCAAATAATCATGCACACATGCATTCAATATGAAAACTATTTCAATCATTCAGTAGGATACATTTGTCATTTTATGCGTATCTTTCATTTATTTACCATATTAACTTTCAATTATAATTAATCACTTTAATATCGATAACTAAGCTTATTTATACACTTCATTTATTGTTCATTACGCAATTTACAAATATTGATTCTTAAAATACTATTTTTTGTCTTTTTATATTTTAATTTCAATTCTTATCACTCTTTTTTACAGATACGTTTGCTCACACTTCGTTTTCACTTGGAAATTTATCTTCATTCTTTTATTCATTACACAATCATTTAGGCATTTATCCAATTGCTTGTCTTAAAAAAGATCTTCTTATTTCAACCACACTTACTCTTAACGTTTAATTTTTCCTTACTTTCATTTTTAATACCTGTTTTGGCATGAATAATTTTGATTTAATCCCTATTTTCACTCAAATGTAAAAATTACACCTATGATCCCTATCTTACTATATAATAGGGTTTATTTATAGTTTCATCTTTCAATTAACATTATATTTGCTAAATTATAATTTAGTCCCTGTACTTTCATTAAATTACAGTGGTGCTTTCTTTTATCATTTATTTACACTAATGCCACTACTTATCTTTACCTCACACTAATTTGCTTATTTGACATGTAACTTATCATTTCATTTCAAATATACCATTTTATGGAAAATTATATGCAGATTTCCTAATTCTTCAGTTGTTTCCAAAACTGTCATTTTACATTCAATTTACAATTTTGCTATCAGTTCACTTATTTTTACTTTAAATCTATTATTTTGCATACAAATTATCAATCAATCATCGTTTTAACATTTCATGGCAAATTGCATTTTAGTCCTCCAAGACTACAAAGGATTACTTTTAAGCTTTTCATTCATTATTTTATCATTCTCATACATACTTTCGTTATTTTATCATTTTTATCCATTAAATTCATTATTTGGGTAAATTATAATTTTGATATTAACTTTTCATTTTCTTTTATATCAGTCCTTTTTCATTTTCATTTTCATTTCCTTTCATATTTCATATTTTGCATTTTTATGTCATTATTACCATTATACCTCTAGTATACTCCCGGTAGAAATTTTCAAACCGAATATGCAGGATATGGATCCCATGGACCAACAACAGTACAATGCAGTAGTAAGGGATTATAAGGATCAATCCACCTCAGATTAGATTAGAATAGAGCAGATAATTAGACAGAAACTATAAAAGGTCATTGCAATCCTACCATAGTGAAGTAAGTCATCATGACTTGCACCGTGGTATGGGTGTCCCTGTGGCTAGCCATTTATATCCTGAATTAGATTTAAACTATCAGACCACTACTAAGAGTAACATTCTTTGCTCATTTCAGAATCACTTTTCACATTTCTGACATTTCAATTTAATTTTATAGTTCAGTACATTGTTAATACAATGCTTTCTTGTCATTTAAGTACACTGTTCATTCAGTTATTTCTTTTCAATTCAATATATTGTTCATTTAGTTCTTTCTTTTCAATTTAGTACTTCATTCAATTCTTTCTTTTCAATTCAGTACATTGTTCATTCAATTCTTTTATCATTTCACACATCTGACTTTTCACTTACTTTTGCATGTCAATACATTAATTGCTTGAAATATTCATCATTTTCATTATAATTCATTATTTTCACTCATTTATGAATTATCTCACCATAATTCAACAATTTCATTATAATTCATTATTTTCACTCATTTATGAATTATCTCACCATAATTCAACAATTTCATTTCAAACGTAATACAATTTCAATCTTTAAAATATTTATATATATTACATACCAACTAATACCATTACTTTTGATATACTTTTCAATTTAGTCCTTAATTTTTTCATCTAATTGAAAATTTACCTTTTTATACTTTAATTACAAAATTGCCACTAATTTTCTTATTTTCACTCCACATTCATTTATTGGCTTACAAAATTACCAATTCATTCTTATTTTAACTTTTCATGCAAAATTATATTTTAATCTTTCCACTTCAAAAAACTTCACTTTTAGGCTATTAATTCACTAAATTACCATTTTACCCTTTTTAATTATTACTTTATCATTTTTACTCATTAATCTCATCATTGGGAAAAATTATCGTTTTACCTCTAAACCTTTCATTTCTTTTCATTTTGGTCCTTTTTCACTCTAATTATGTCATTTTCCATTCTTTTCATTATTTCAACTTTATATTATGAAAATTAATGTTCATATGCCTTTAGTATTCACTAACTTTCAACATAAACCTTGGTGTTCATTCCAATTATGCTAACTTTTGTTCTTTTTATTAGCATGTCAAATTTTGCCATTATTTCACTATAAATACTATTCAATATTCATGGTATAAATTTCACATTAAATTTATTTATACCTCTCATTGCTCCAATCCCACTTCATAACATACCAATAATCCATAATATACACTTAATACACATTTTCATTTAAAATATACATGGAGTATATATATATATATATATATATATATATATATTCGACCATCTCAAAATTCTTTACTTTAAATTTTTTCTTCCATTTTCAATTACTCACATCATCATTTTTAACATAACTAATCATATTTATGACATTTATTTCATTTATACATACATAAATCTCACACACACATAACATACATAGCCATAATTTCTACTAAAGTAATGGAAAGTAAGGGATTTATGTATCCACATACCTTAAATTCATTTTCTCTTCACTTAGATCCTTATTCCATTACTTTACTCTATAGAAATTTCATCATCTCCATTAAACTCCAAAGGTGGTTGAATTCCTCATGAGCATTTTTTCTTTATTTTCATTCTTTCTTAATTCAATATAACCTCGTAATAATAAATGACATCCTTAAATCTACCCATAAAACTAATTAAATCAATTAATTAAATTTAATTTCACTTACTTGACTTTGATCCATGACCTCTACTTTAATCACCTTAAATGAAGATTGAAGGCTTCCATAATCTATTAGAGAAGCCGGATTTTACTTAGGAGACTTGAATTTAGAAAGAGAATTGGAGAAGAAATGAAGATATTAAGTGAAATGAAAACCTTTCACTTGGCCAAAAAGAAGAAAAATAGGAGAAGAGGAGATGGCTATGGATGTCTCTAGAAAATTCAGATATTTAGGCTATTTATAGGTGGTTGATGGGCCGAACTTGGTTCAACCACATTTAGCCCAATTTTTATTTTAAGCATATTATACATCCACAAATTATTCTCTCACTTCCAAAACTCAAATTCACTCAAAATCATTCCATAATTATTAAAATATATAAATAGCCTCCATAAAATTTTTTAACTCAATCGAAGTCCATTTTTGGTTTGGTTCACTAAAACTGATCCTATTAAGCAATTTTTGATGTTATAGTAAAATTAATTTTTTACCATCTAATAATTCTAAATATTAATTAGATTTCAACTGAAACTTTCTACAATTTTTGAAGATCATTTGCTATTTTTAAAGCTTTGGTTAAATCCACGATCTTATGGTTACTATTTAAATCGAAATCATTAATTTTCTCTTACTTTCTAAGCTCAAACCTTCTTAAAAATACTTCCAAAATTCTCAAAATATATTTATTAGTCTTCATGAATATTTTTGGATCAACCAGAGATTATTTTCTGATTTAGTCCACTTTTATCAATCCGATAGCTTGATTTTTCGTGTCATTGGAAAATTATTTTTTCTTTACCATATGATTCTACATCTCGTTTAGTATAGATATGAAAATTTTAATAATTTTTAGAGGTCATTTGCTATTTTTAAAATTTCGATCAAATATTAGTCAATTCAGGCACTAATTAAATCGAAACTCTAATTTTTTTCTTATTCTTTATTTTTGATGACCCATTTGACTTCATTTTTAGTCCAAATTATATTTTTGGACTCCTGCTAACCTCCTCTTTCAAATGGTCCAATAAAATATTTTTCGACTTCAAAAGATAGTGTTACCTTAGTGTCGCTATTCACCATCGAAAAATACCTTTTTTAACCAACCTAGTGTTTGGGCCATTACAAAAACTACCTTTGGCCAAAAAGATTATAGTTAAGGCTATCAATAATGAAGCTGAATATGAAGCATGGCTTAAGGCTTTGCTGGCCCTGAGGGCAAAGAATGCTAAAATTTATGGTGATTCATCTCTGGTGGTCTATCAAGTGAAGGAAGAATGGATGGTGAAAGAAGAGTAGTTGAAGCCTTAAGTGAATTACTTAAAATTGTTAGGTGATTGATTTGAAGTTCGTGCATTCACGTACGTTCCTCGAGATGAAAATTAGTTGGCTGATGCTTTGGTGATGCTGGTATCAATGTAGGATAATCCAGAAAGGGTGAAAATAAAGTATATATTCATTTTTAGTTTCGACAGGCCATGTCATGAAATACAACAAGTGATTAATGTTGAAGTCGATGATGGGAAACCTTAAAATTGTGATATTTAGAATTACCTGAAGAGGTTAGTATTTTCAGAAGAAGCCATAAAAAGGATCAGAGAAAGAAGCCAAAAAGATTATAGAAGAGGTTCATGCCGGAGTTTGCGGTGCCCATATGAATGGTTTGGCCTTGGCTCAAAAATAATGCATCAGGGGTCCTTCTGGCTTACTATGATACAAATTATTCTAAGTATATGAAAGAATGCCAATTGTGCTAGCAATATATGGACCTGAGGCATGCACCCATGTTAAAATTGTGTAATCTCACCACACCATAGCCTTTTCTACTTGGGGTATAGATATCATGGTGATGATCAATTTGCCAGCGTCAAATGGATATAGGTTTATTGTTGAACCTATTAATTACTTCTTCAAGTGGATAGAAGTGCAATCATACTGGAGCTTAGGTGCAAAGGAAATGGCAAAGTTTATAGAGAAAAACTTAATATGCAGATACATGCTTCCACACCATATTGTATCTAATAATATATCCCATTTTTAGAGGGCGACCGAGCAAATGCTTAAGAAATATGGAATCCAGCACCATAAGTTTTTTCCATATCATCAGGCGAATGGAGCAGTAAAAGCAGCCAACAAGAATGTTAAAAAGATTATAGCTAAAATGGTCCGAACTTACAAAGATTGGATTGATAAGTTACTTGTCGCATATTGAAGGTATAGAACTACGATCAAAACTTTAATTAGAACCACTCCGTTCTCTTTGGTATATGGGATAAAGGTTGTCTTGACAGTGGAGATTAAGCATCAATCATTGAGAGTGATTTTAGAAGCTAAATTATCGAAAATGGATTGGGTTAGATAAAGATTACTACAATCATCATCTTGAGCCATCATAGCCCCCACCGAACCGTCTTCTATGGCCATATAAAAAATTAGAGGTTTTTTAATCTTAAGCAGCCTTAACACAGGCAGATGCAAGAGATACTTCTTGATGGTATCAAAAGCCATATGACAATCCTCGTTCCATATCACTAGTTAATCTTTTTAAAGCAATTTGAAGATGGGCTCACAAATTGAAGTCAATCTGGCAATGAATTGGCTAATGTATTGCAGCTTCCCTAGGAACCCTCAAACTTCTTTCTCTTTCTGCAGCACATGCATTTCCCTAATGGCCCTCACTTTATCAGGATCTACTTCTATTCTCCTTTGGCTCACTGCATGCCCCAAGAGCTTCTCAAAAATAACTCTGAACACATATTTCTTTGGATTAAGATGAAGATTGTATCTGTCCATCTTATGAAAGAATTTCTTTAAGGCTGTGAAATAACCTTCATGGGTAACCGATTTAATCATCATGTCATCCACATACACCTCCACTTCTTTGTGAATTAGACTATCTAGAACCCTTGTGGTCATTCTTTGATAGGTGGCTCCAACATTCTTTAATCCAAAAGGCATGACCCGGTAAGCATGTGTACCTTATTCGGTAATGAATGATGTCTTAACCTTATCCATAATTTTATTCAAAATTTGGTTATACCCAGCATACCCATTGCTGAAGTTGTACATTTCACAAGCAGTTGTGTATTTACCAGGATGTCTATGTGAGGGAGCAGGAAATCATCCTTCTTATAGGCCTTGTTCCAGTCCCTATAATCCATACAAACTTAAACTCTTCCATCCATTTTGGCTATCAGAATCACATTTGCCAACCAGGTAGGGTACTGGATCTCTACAAGGAACTTGGCCTTTATTTGCTTCTGTATGTCCTCTTTAATCTTCTCTACCCATTTTGGCCTAAATCTGCGGAGCTTCTGCTTAACAGGTTTATATCCAGGATAAGTAGGAATATAATACTTAGTTACTTCATGATCAATTCCAAGCATATTTTTATAAGTCCAGACAAAGACTTTTTCATATTTTTTTAACATTCCCTCAAATTCTTTTCTCTCCTCAAGGGTGATATCAGATGCTATCAAAATTTCTTTTGGATTTTTAGGAGTACCAAAATTGAATGGAGTAGTACTTGTTGAATTAATTTTGATTATGGATGCTTTATGATCATGATCATGCGAAATGAAATCATGCAAAACATTACACAAGTAATCAAAGTCATTCATATTATTTATATATACAGAGCTATATACATCATTGTTAAAAATTTCAAATATAAAAAGTGTTTCTATAAAAGCATCATCATCCACTCTCGGTGAGTTTGATGCCTTAGATGAGCTTGCTCTATTATCTGCATCCACTAGAACTTCTTGACCAGCTTTAGTGTCAGTTCTCAGATGCCCTCACTTATCTCAAGCATTGAGATTTCAAACTCCACCTTTTCTTTGCCTTTCCTCTTGGAAGCTAGCAATTTTGGAGTTACAATCTCTTTAGGAACCTCATCCTAGTCAGATAGCTTGATCATGATCTCCTTATCCCAGAATCCTTTAGCAGGTCTGATGGTCCTACTGACCCAGTCAAAAACATCATTAAAGATTTCAAAACCTAGCACCACCTCATCTTCAATCATCGTAAGCTCAGCCTCTCCATAATATTGGAATGGAGCCTACATGGGTACAAAGCTATCTCGAATATGCAGTATATCTCCTAGGTTTACTAGACCTTTCTTCTTCTCATTAGGCCTTTTATAATCCAATCTCCTTTGAGTGGTCTAACCTGTAGTAACGATCACTACAAGAAAATTGCAATTTAGCAACAAAAAAAGTCAATTTTTCATTGCTAATCAAAAATTGCAACGGAAATTAGCAACGAAAATTTCGGTTGCTAATTTAGCAGTTGCTATTTTTAGCAATGGAATTTTTTGTCGTTGCTAAATTTAGCAACGAAAATTTAATTCTGTTGCTAAATGTAGCAACGAAAAATGAATTCCGTTGCTAAATTCAACACTGCAAGATTCGGTGACTTTGTCGAATTTAGCAATGGAATATAACTTTCGTTGCTAAATTTAGCAATAGATATTGATTTCCGTTGCTAATTTTAGCAACGGAAAAATATATTCCGTTGCTATTTTAGCAACGGAATTCATTTTTCGTTGCTAAATTCACCCATAAGTAAAAAAATTAATGACGGTTACGTCCGTCGCCAATCCGTCGCTAAACATAATTACAGTTTTTTTAATATCAGAAAACCATTATTATATGCTAGTCTAATTGGTATTATTCCCATTCCTACGGGTATGACTGAAATCCTATTGATTTACACATTGTTAACTTCCTGAAAATGTATGACATAAGAAGGGGAGAATCATTCACATAAAAATCCTATATCAAAAACAAGCATTTCATTGTATGTCCCAATTTACTAAATTTCAGTGGATATGAAATTGAAATCATGCAATCAAAAACTTCTCAATAGCTGAACATGAAATTATGCTACAACTTAATTCTCAAAAGCATTTTACGTTTAAAGACTTAGATCGTGTGCTCCGTTACACTACACGTACATGATTCTCCTTCTAATTCACACTAAAGAACTATATTACGTGCTCTATTATGCTGCATGTACAAGAATGCTCTTAATTCACACGACTGAAAAGACTCCTCAAGTGTGGCATCATAATTTGAAAAAGCCTTGTAAAACCTGTTGCTAAGGGGAATATCAGATATTGACTTTAATAAAGTTCCAGGAATATATTCATGAAAAGAAAATAGAAAAGTTGAAGCTCTTGATTTAAAACATTCATGTTGAAATAAAGCACGACTCAGACGTGAAATAATACATGCAAGTAGATTTGTAAATCAATTTCCAAAAAAGAAGACTCAGTTTAGCCTAAATCGCTACATCAACGTAGTTGGTTGGGCCATATAACTATGCACAACACTCCTTTTTTTTTTACAGTATCACTCGTATTTAAAAGCCAAGACTTCATTTACGACATAGAAAATAAAAATATTTTTTTTGTTTTTTCAAAACCAAAAATCACAGCACCACTGGTTACCAGTAAATTATAATGATCAATAACATAATTTTAGCTCTGTCTCACCTTCTCTTTTCCCTATATATACAGACACATAAGAATTAGAACCGAATCATTCAAATTTCTGAACATCCTAAGGATACCCATTCAATAAAGAATTAGCACTATATCACACCCATTACAATAATTGTAAGATGAAACAGGTCCCAAAACCAATCCAAAATTGAATACCCAAAAACAAACAGCGGGTAAAGAATACAAAGATACAAACTTTAACAGAACAAAATAAGATAAATAAAACTCACAACATCACGTAGCTCAGTGCCAAGCTGTTGAATGACAAGAGCAAAGCTATGAGAAACTTTATGAAGCATGGAATAACAGAAACCCCAATGAGGTTGTGGTGGGATCTGCTTCTCCGCATGCCTAGCGGCCATTTTCAGCTTCAAAAGTGGGTAAAAATCATCTGGGTGCTTCAAAAGCCAGCCTAAAATAGCAATGAATTAAAGTTGCAGAAATAAACTTTTGTATTTGTGAGAACAAAGTACAAAGCTTTAAAGTTTTGGAATTAACAATACCTACTCCATTCACTCTTTCCAGTGCCACATACATTAGAAACTTTATCCCCGTTTTCTTAGGTCATTTTTAGAAATCAATAATAAAATGCTATATATATGCAAATATATACAAAGTATTACTGTACCCCTAAACTTTATCCCCGTTTTCTTAGGTCATTTTTAGAAATCACTATTTTGCGGAGTTTTCATTACTTTGAAACCTATACAACCTCTCTGCCAACAAGTAACCTACCTATTCAAGGAACTCTCAATACTATTTCGCCCTCTTTATCTACACCCTGGAAGAAATAAATTTTGTTGGTAAAACACTCTCTTCTTTTTCAGAAGAAAAATATAAAAAGTTCTCTTGCTTTTTAAATATGATGTACAAAATTTTAAATCATAAATTACTCACAAATTTCCTAATATTACAGATATAAATTTATCACTTAAAGTTCAACTATATTCTGTTGATTGCGTTAAAGGGGGTTTGCGGCTGCTGCTTATTTTACCGGTTACCGCCGTATGTCGCCGGAGAGGAAGGAAAAAGCTTCGGTTATGGGAGAGGATCGGGACACAGGAGACAGAAAACGCAACACCATGGGGGCAGGGGGATGACGACGTGGCTGGCGAGCGATGGCGGAAGGCGTCGCCGGTGATGGTCCAGTCGCCACAACGGCGTCGGCCAACTGAAGGTGAGAATTCCCGTTCTCCCCTTTCTCTCCTCCCTCGTCTCTCTCTCTCCTCCCTCTTTCTTTTCTCCTTTTGTTTTTAAAATTTGTACTTTTTTCCGAAAGTTCTATGGACTCTAAAATGTTGTTGTTATTATTATTATTATTATTATTATTATTATTATTATTATTATACTTTTATTTTGTTTCATTTTTTTCCTATTATTAATTTCTAAGATATAGTTTTGATTCACATTATTATTTTAAAAACCTTCAAAATAATAGCAACCAATATAAGATCAAATTCTCAACTTACCCTTGTTTTGGGGGCGTTACACACATGAGTTATATTGGATATGCTTAAAAGATCATTATTCTTGGGCTTGAAATACTCTAGGCTAGCCCACGTACAATTCGACCTTGAATTTTTATTTTATATATATATATATATAAACTAATATTCGAAGAAAAAAATTTTGATCAATTTTTACTATGTAAGAAATTAAAAACTACAGTTGCATAAGAAATTAAATAATTAGTCTACGAATGTTATATAACGGTGAGTCGTATATCGATAAAATTAATGTTGAAATTTTATTATTAAAAATATTTCTATTAACCTATCTTTTTTTTTAGAATTTCAGAGAATAAAGAAAAGATAAAATTAATGTTGAAATTTTTATTATTAAAAAAATTATGATCGTATTAAATAATTCATATTGAATAATTATCATAATTTTTAGGAAGGCTATTGAGCACTTATAACTTATAGTTATGAACAATTATTCATGTTTGATATTCATAATTTACAATTTGCTGATCTCTTGCTTTGGCCAGCATTGTCAACTTGTTTCCCCATTCAAGTAAAAAATAATATTAATTTAATTAGCAGTAAATTATAATGATCAATAACACAATTTACCAACGGAATTTAAACTCCGTTGCTATTTTAGCAACCAAAAATAAATTCGGTTGCTATTTAGCAACGGAATTCTATTTCGGTTGCTAAATAGCAACGGAAATATATTTTGGTTGCTATTTTAGCAACCGAAAATAAATTTCGTTGCTATTTTAGCAACCGAAAATTAATTCAGTTGCTATTTTTCATTGAAAATGAAAATTAGCAACGAAATTCTATTTCGGTTGCTATTTAGCAACGAAAATATATTTTGGTTGCTATTTTAGCAACCGAATAATCTTTCGTTGCTAAAATAGCAACGGAAATTAAATTCATATTCCGTTGCTATTTTTCGTTTCAATTTTTTGGCACCTTAATTAGCAACGGAATAGTGATTCCGTTGCTAATTTTCGTTGCTAAATTTTGGCGCCAAAAATTCCCTTCACTTTTAGCAACGAAAGATAACCAAAAATTTTGCCGTTGCTAAATCTACAAAGTTTAACTAATTTTAGCAACAGAAATTATTTTCCGTTGCTAAATAGCAACGGAATTGATTATCATTTCCATTGCTATTTTTTCGTTGCTATTTTCAGATTTTCTTGTAGTGGATAGCTTTAGAGTGACCCTGAGAAGCCTTTCCCTAACCTGTTCCTAGCAATAAATTCATTCTTTTCATCATATTTACTACCTGTGGAGTGGATTTCTGTTCACCTTCATTATCAGCATTGACAGCAGGTGATAATTGTGATTTATATGATATTTTTAGTGTGTTTTTAGGTGTTTTATTGAGTTTATTTAGCTTTAATTTGGTTGAATTTTAGTTTAAATGTTTACATTTGTGTTTTAGGATTTAATTGTGAGTTTTAATGTTTTTGCAGGGTTAAATTGAAAAGAAAAAAGGGCTTAATTGTAAAAGGCAAGAAGTTATGGGCCAAATCTATAAAATTGGAAAATTTATTTTAGAGAATTTTACGAGAAGTCCAGTGGAGTAATGAGTGGCCGTGCATAAGTAGTACTTGAGTTTTTTAGCAACTGCAGATGAAACGAATCAAGCTAGTTACAAGTTGAGTGGCTATGCACTTGAAGGCCATTTTTATCAAGTGGCCATACATCAAGAAGTTGCCTATGCACGGTAGTGCATGGGAAGGCAGAAAAAGTCAAGTGGCCATGCACCCTAATGAACAAGGATGCACGACAGTGTATCAAATAAAATAAGTTTTTACGCGACTGTGCAAAAGAAGTGCGATACATCGAAGGATTTTCCAGTTTAAGAAGAATTATTTTCCTATTCTAATTGAGGAAGTTTATGAGACTTCTATGTCTTATTTTACTTATAAATAGATGACTCAAACACCAAAGCAAGATCATGAAGTACATCAACTAGAAGAATCATCAACAACAATTTCTTTACTTAAGTTTAGTTTTAGTTTTACATTTTTTTTATTTTCTTCATTAGTTGTGAAGAACAAAACCTAGGAGCTGGAGGGTTTCTTTGATTTTTTTTATACAAGTTGATTAAGGGACCTTCTTTTTAACTCTTTGTTTTTGATTCTTCTCTTTAGTTTTGTTTTAGTTTTCAATATGTTTAGTGAGTAGTTTTTTTTCTTTTGCTAATGGATACTTGAAATCTTATATTTTCATTGTTATGACTTTATTTTGAGCTTTAATTTCAATATCGGTTGATTATTTCTTGATTTTAAACATATTATTATTATTAATTGTGTTGAGATTGATTATTGGTTATTGATTTGATAACTAAAAATTGGTTTAGACATAGTTAACGATTTGCATATTCTTAGGTTAACTCTTTAGTGTCAATGCATGATTATTTTCTGATTTTGAGATAATTATGTATTGAAATTATTGATTAATACTAAGAGAGGAAGAATTAAGAATAAACTGGAATTGAATTTACTTGCAAAAGAGTTTAATGAATGTTTAGGATTTTAAACTGAATATTTATGCTAAGTATTAAGTTGTTCTTAACAAGGGAATTTAATATATAAGAAAGATAGTCTTGTTTCAAGGTATCAGGCTATAGTTTATCTAGTTTTTTCATAATCACTGGTATTCCTATTGAATTTGAGTCATTACAATGAAAGTTAAGGTAGATAGTTCCTTTAGCAAGAGAATTTCAGTTATTATTTTGTTTTTAATTCTTGTTAGTTTAATTTTAGTTTTTGTTTTATTTAATTATTTATTTAGTTTAATTTTTACCTTTAAATCAAAATTATTTGGGAAACAATCTCATATTGATTTAATTCATACATAGATATTCTTCTTAGCAATCCATGTTTTCTTGGGTACGATATTTAGGGTCTTAATCTATATTTTTCTGTATTACTAGCCGATCTAGTATACTTGCTAGACACCGGTCAGCAGCCATATGGAACCTAATGAAAGGCTGATTGGGTATCCCTAACATAGAGACCTAATTCTCCTTAACATCCTTTATAATGACTACCTGGCCTCCATATGGAATCTTAATCATCTGGTAAAGGGTGGATGAAACTCCTCCTAACTTATGAAACCAAAGTCTCCCCAGCAATACTAAAAAGTTTATAGGTATCGGTAACACAACAAACTTCACCTCAGTACTAATCTCCCCAATTTGAACATCAACTTTGAAAGTGCCTACCTCCTACCTACAAGAATTATCATAGGCTGTGATTACAAGGTCAAACTTATTCATCATTAACTCATCTAGTCCAAAGGCAGGGAGCACCACTAATGAACACACATTAATCGAAGATCCATCATCTACCGTCACACAAGTAGTGTGTTTACCATTGACTTGAGCCTTTATGTACAAAGGGAGATTGTGCTCACTACCTTCTACGGGAAGATCTCCATTTATGTACACAATATTTTCTCCAGTATTTCCCCTCACCAAATCAAGCAATTCTGAAGGCAAGATAGTAGCGACAAGATTAGATTCACATAAGGCCTCTACTAATTTTTATATATGAGAAGGTGACTGGCTAAGCAGATCCCACATAGAAATCTGAGATGGGGTCTTCTTCAACTGCTTGAGAATCTGATCCTCTTCCTAATTCTTATCCGTAAGCGACAGTTGAAGGTCCACTGGTCTCTCCATTTCTAGCACTACCTGACCACTATAAGTAATCAGTTCTACCTTCTATACTTCTCCTTTATTTTTTGAATCTTACAAATCCAGGGGACCAATGCCACCTTCCTTTTCATTAGGTAATACACAATAGTCAACCATGCTTACTTCTAACACGGGTTGTTCCCCTGCATTCAGCTTTTCAGGATGAGTGATGGCAAATACTCATTACCATATAAATCATCCAAGACCTACCATTCTGACAAACCCGACCTAATTATGGACACATAAGGTGGAACTGTATTATAACTCAATTTTTTTTCCTTTTCTCCAGATTGATAATCTATTTGCTGTCAATGAGATCCTGTATTTTATCCTTTAAGATTCTACAATGGTCTATAAGATGACCTGTATACGGTCAAATGCACAATACTGATCAACTCGATGATTGGGCTGACCTTGGGTCCGGACTGGCCTAAAGGCTGCAATTTCCCCTCCTTTATTAACCGATCTAATTCCTAGGATAAGGATATGCCTAAATTAGAATAATTCCTCTGAGCACCTTTAGTAGTTTATACCTCAACGATGTTCCCTGTAGGAGTAGCAGTAGTAGTACCACTAGTCTTTCTAGCTATAGCTCCATACCCCCGGCACCCAGCACCAAAACTACCACTACTAGCAGAACTCACCTTTTTGTCTAGGTATTCCCCTTTATCTTCAATAGTAATATCTTTGAGGGATTTCTAATCCTTCATCCCTTTCATCTTCAAACCTCCATTCAAATAAAGACTAGCATTTCTAATGAAAATTCTAATTTGGTTAGGAGTATTAGGCTTTCTCTTCATTTCCATGAACTTGTTCCTTCACTTTGTAAGGTATTCATGAAAAGATTCATTTAGCTTATGCTATAATAGCTCAAAGTCTTTTAAAGTAACCTCTATTTTTGTGCTATAATCATATTGCCTTAGAAAATCCTCTATCATTCTATCCTAATCCTCATTGGTGTGCCTATCCAAACTTTGGTACCAATCAATAACAAGACTAGTGAGACTAAAGCTAAAGTATATAACCTTTTGCCTTTTGGTAAGAGTGGTACCTTTCATGACCAAAGTGTACTACTTAATGTGAGCAAATGGGTCAGATGTGCCACTGAACTTAGGCATATCAGGCATTTTAAATCTCTAAAGGAGCACATCTTCACTCTCTAGATCCCTATCTTCCGAACTGATCCCCTTATCGGCTAACAATACTTAAGCCATTGCTTTTATCTTCTTCTTTATCTTCTTAATAACATGATCTTCTTCCCTTGGCTTCTAAATTTGTAGCATTGATGGTTCTTTCTTTTCTTCAGGAATAAAGTCTTCCTCGGGAGCAACACCCTTATCCTTTTGCTGCTTCATAAGATGAACTCTTGATCCCACTTCTTTCGATTCTGCTACCAAAGAATAACCCACTTAAGTGATAACTAAAGTACCTCTAACAGTCGCAGGTTCTCCATGGACTATAGTAGTTGTCATAAAGGGTTAACTAGTAGGCTATGCCATGGAATTCATTATATCAATCATCATGGTCATACAATCTTTATTCTAGGTGGGATTAACTCATAGGTTAATAGAAAATCCGATAAATACGTATAGTGCATAGTAAAAAATCGTTAGCATAACATCTCTTAATTTAAATACAGATAAATGCAGTGCCAATTACTATATACTTTGGTCATTCAAATAAACCAAAATAGGTGCATCGAGTATGACAGCCTTTAACAACACCCATCTTGCTCTGCTAAAATTGAACCATGTATATAGGTATCAAAATAAAAAGCATAGTGTTACGGTACATATCACTTAAGCGAAGTATCTATACCACTACATGGGGTTTTGGTATGGTAGTACAACTTTAGGGCTATCAAATGTGGTTTCTACCAATGGGTCTAAGCTTATCACAAGCATAATGACTAATTGGATAAGCTTCAATAAGATCAAAACACCAAAAATAACACAAGAAACATGAATTGTTCTAGTGAGAGAATACAAACCCATGCTTAATTTGTAAAAGACATAAAAAATAATAATTATGAACCAACAAATTACCAAAGTAAAGAAATCTATATACATATAAACACTCAAAGTAACAGAGCTTTGAAGCTCTGTTAACAAAATGAAATAAAAGTTGAAATTAAAACTATTAAATTTCAATAAGCCAGAAGTTAAACCTCTTTACATTACCTTCAGCTTCATTATGCTTTCAGGTCAGTGAATGTGTGCTTTGTTTCCCTCTCTTTCCTTTTACGTAAAAGCTCGTGTGTGTGTATTTTTTCTTTCAAAAAATGGGTGTTTGTTTCTTTCAAAACCAGTTCTTCTTTTCAAAAATGATCCACTGCTCCCTTCTTTTTCTTGCTTTATTTCATGTTAATTATTCTCCTTAATCCCAAGAAAATGTCCCATCCATCCTTAATTAAGTTTGGATTAAGATCAAGGCAAAACATAAGTTTTTGCTAAAAATAATCCTTTGCCTTGCGGGAAGAGAATCTGGAGTTTTGGTGGAAAAAGCTAAGTCACAGACTAGGTCTGTGAGTGGTAAGTCATGAACCATGACTCATAAACCAAATATAATAGGACCCAGGGTAATTTTAAAACCCAAAAAGAATGAGTCACAAGCTGGCTTCAAGACTTATTGGCGAGTCATTGATCGAGTCTGTGACTCACTAGCTAGTAACAAAATATGATAGAAAGTGACCAGATGCTTTAAATCATGAGTCAGAGGGCGAGTCACAGATCAAGTCCGTGATTTGAGTTCGTGACTTACTCCTGAAAAAGTAAAAAATCATCATCTAAGAACCAATTTCCCACCATTTTGCAAAAATACGAAAATAAGACTTATAAAAAAGTATTTTTTCCTTTAAAATCCAATGTAAACATTTTCTCAAGCTTGATAAAAACACTCATAAAAGAAAGAAGAAGGCACCGCCATTTCCAAACCATCTCAAACATAGCGCTATCATCATTAGGTAACCCTAATAGAGGCTAACCCTATCTCAGTGACTACACAACCTCTGGTACATTGCCCTTGCATTTTTTAGACCCAACGGCATCACTCTGTAATAGTATGTTACCCTGTGAGTGATAAATGCTATCTTTTCTTCATCCTTTGGATTCGTTGAAATCTAATGGTATCTTGTAGAGGCATCCAGAAAGGCATGCTTTTCAAATCTGAATGTTAAATTCACTAACATATCTATGTTTGGCAATGGGTAGCTATCTTTTGGGTATGTCCTGTTCATATTGGTGAATTTTACGCACATCCTCCATTTGCCGTTAGGCTTCTTTATCGGTACTAAATTGGATAGCCAGTTTAGGTACAACACTTATTTAATAAAACCATTCTTTAGCACGGTGTCGGTCTCTTCATCTATTGCTATATGCCACTCGGGCGCATGAGTATGTTTTTTCTGCTTGACTAGTTTGAAACCTGGTTGTATGCTCAGTAAATGGGATATAATATCCGGTGAGATACCGATTATATCTGAAGGTTGCTAGGTGAACACATCTGCATAGGATTCTAGGATCGCCAGTAATGATTTTACTTCTGAGCTGGGCTTTCCTGAAACTATTTTTACCACCTTTTCTGGCAACAACTTTACCTCTTGTAGTGTATCTATGGGTTTAGCTTTCCACACAACATCGGTTGGGATATCCATTGTATCTACTAGGAAGGCCTACTCTTTTTTCAACATAGAAATATATGTCTCATTGGCTAGTGTCTGGTTTTCTCACAGTATGGTCG